>OZ005741.1:151858701-151954600 GCA_963930735.1 Dioctria linearis
TGTTTACTCGCTCTGACGCGTTTGCTTGCGGCGAGTAAACTGCCGTTCGCAAGTGCTTCACCCCATACTTGTCCAGTAATCTGGTAAATTGAGCCGAGCAAAACTGGACTCCATTGTCAGGGACGATCGCTTCCGGGACTCCGAACACATGGAACACCTCCGTTTCGATGAATTGGCACACATTGAGCGTAGCTGCTTTTCTCATAGGTTTGAGAATCGGGAACTTTGAAAAGTGGTCAGGAACTATTAAAATGCAGACATTTCCTTTCACTGACCGAGGATATGGACCTAGAAAATCGATATACAGCTTTTGCCATGGTCGTTCTGTCACAGACTGGACTCTCATAGCTGGTCTAAGAATGGTATTAGGGGCTTTAATTTCTTTACACACGTCACAGGCGCCTACGTAGTTTCGGACATCAACTGTCATTCGTGGCCAGTACAAGTGTCTTCTCAGACGTTGCAGTGTTTTCCCTATACAACCGTGAGAAGCTAGTGGCGGATCATGAGCCCTTGGAACGACGTCGGTGACAAGCCCTCGTGGAATCCAAAGCTTCCAAGCTTCTTCTTCCTGAATCGGATCGCCTATTTTCGGAACAGTCCGAATGTAAACGAAGCCATCCGTGACGCAAAGAGCTGGTAGTTTGCCAGAAGTCATTTTAACTTTATGCCTCAGCTCTCCTATTCCAACGAGTTGAAATATGACGAGCTAAGGTCAACTTCCGGGCCAGGATCCTCGTTTGTGGACAGGCTGTCACAATGAATGCGTGACGGCGCATCAGCGACGACATTCAGGCTTCCTTTTCTGTGCTCAATAGTGAAATCGAAGCCCGGAAGCTTCAAACTCCACCGCGCAAGTATACCGCTGAGGTCCTTTTGAGGCATCAGCCATTTCAAGCATTTCAATGAAGGGCCGGAACTTCTGTACACTTAAGATTGCAGCTAGGCATTCCTGCTCTGTGACGGTATAATTTCTTTGTGCTGAGTTCAACTTTTTCGAGACGTAGGCTATTGGCTTCTCGTGGCCATCGTCATCTAGTTGAATCAGCACCCCACCAATACCTTGTTGGCTCGCATCGCACTGGATAACGAACGGCTTGGTGAAGTCTGGGCTCACTAGCAATGGAGCAGAAGTAAGTTTTTGCTTTAGTAGATCAAGAGACGTCTGGGCTTCAGGTGTCCATTTGAACTGACTGGGGTTTTTCAAGGTATCTGTAATGGAGGCAGTTAAGTCAGCATAGTTCGGGATGAACCGTCTCTACCACCCCGCCATACCTAGTGGGCGTCGGGCTTGCCGAACAGTTTTAGGTGACGGATAGTCAACTATATCTGAGATCTTACCTGGGTCAGTCCTAATTTCTCCTTTCCCGACTACAAAACCCAAGTATTTGGTCTCCTTGATACAAAGCTTACTCTTCTCGACGTTGATAGTGAGGCCAGCCTTCTTCAAACAATCCGCTACACGGTATAGCAATGTGAAATGAGTGTCGAAGTCTGAAGACAGAATTAATAAATCGTCTAGATAGACGAGAACGTTCTCACGAAGATCAAAAGGAATGACTTTATCCATGAGGCGGCACATCGTTTGTGGAGGGTTGCATAGGTCAAATGGCATCACTGTGTACTGATAGAGAGGAGGACCAGCTACTGTAAAAGCGGTCTTCTCTCTGGAATCAGTGTCTAGTGGGATCTGCCAGAATGCGTCTTTCAGGTCCAGGCTCGTTATGTAGTTTGCCGGAGGAAGTCGACTCAGAAGCGCGTCTATCCGCGGTAGCGGATAGGCATCCTTCTTCGTAACAGAGTTGACCTTCCTGGCGCCAAAAAAAAGCCGTTTCAATCTTGTAAGCGACCAAAGATCTTTTCCCAGGCCCAAAGAGGCGAAAGGAGGGAAAATCTGTTTCGTAGCTTCTAGACGCTGTTGGTCTAGACTGAAAAGAACGTGGCGGTCGGTGGCAGGAGTAGCTAGTAAACTTGGTGTCACTTCTGGAACTATACCTAGGACATCTGGAGCCAACCCAAATAGACGCCAGAAGTCTATTCCTAGATATAGTGCCTGTGTGAGCCCAGGAACCACGTAAAACGCAAGTTTTGGGCCTTATCACGGAAAGTGATATCCAAGTCCACATGAGCATGCACAGTCGTCATGGCACCATTCCCTATTTGGACCTGTGTTCGATACCTCTTCCATTCAACCTCTGCTTCTGCAAGCTTCTCTAGAGGTCCCTGGCCTAGAATACTGACAGTGGCACCACTATCAGGTAATCCAGTCTCAGTTCGCCCGAGCAGCTTTACTTCGGCATACGGTCGAATGTCGTCTGGCATCGACACGGAAATATGTGCCAGTTTTTTTCTTTCCAGTCGCATCCGTCGACAGTATTCCCGCCAACGAACGGTTGATCTTTCTTTTTCGGTCTAATATCCAAGTCAGGAAACACGATTTCAGCTAACTCCGCTACTGAGGAGAAGATTCGGTCTCTTACTGCGTTTTATTTCTGCAGACGCGTATGATACGGCGTCAGCGGATGTAAAACAGACTCACGCCCACTCGTCATAACAGAGCTTGGTGGCCGTTTTAATATAGAAATGCCATGAGGCCAAATCTCCTGCTCAGTAACCCTTTCAGCTAAAAGTGCAGTCGGTGTTATCGGGACATCGAAAATAAAAGGCTCTTCCAAAGAAGTGTATAATAATGTCATGGGCTCCCCAGAAGTGGAAATGGGAGCTTGAAGATCCGCGGCTTCAGGCTCTCCGTCTCTATCAATGAAATGTTCGTACTATCAGGTGTTTTACTGACATCATCAGAATCACTGAATGATATCAGTGGACAATTGAGGGATTCGTCAAGGTCTGCTAATGGAGCAGACCTTCCTCCTTGTTCAAAGCTCGAACTGCAGTGTTCGTTGCAGTTGTCGCTCGCAACGTTGACGCTGGTCGGAAAGAGGTGGTGGTATTCCCGACCCGTCTCTGGTTTTTTCGTCGACAATAGCTGCAATCGGGCTTGACAATGTTTTTGCGTCCGCATCCATAGCAGAACACAACTTGTCCCTCCTGCAGGCAATCTTGATAGAAGTGACCGGACCGGTCACAGTTCCAGCAGATAACATTCTGAGGTGCTGTCAGAGCAGACAGTACGACTTCTTCACTATGTTCATTTGTCATGTTGTTCAATGAACCTAAAAGAAAAGGGGGACAATCAATAAAGATTTCAAAACAAATATACATAAAAAAAAAATTACCTCTACCTGGAGTCTTCACAGGTAGAAAAAGGTTCCCACGAATATCTGAAATGAAATAAAGAAAATGAATTAGTTGGAATCAATCATGTTTTTATTGTTAATTAACTAAGAAAAAGGCCATAGGTACTCAAAGTCAAATCATGACCGTGTATACATATGCCTATCACAACAACAAAATCCATACAAAGTGGAAATTGAAGATATTGCACATGAATTTATGTTTTATGCAAGACATAGTACATAAGACAGTAATTCACGTACCAAATCACACAATCAACACAATTATTGCTAATGTTTGTGGACAAATAGAGTACAAAATGCACTGAAAATATTTACATGACACTTGTCCACAAATATGTAGAATTTAAAAATTACACCCGTAATTCACGAAATGATTAATAAATATGCTTACCTGATATAAAAGGAATATCCATAGTGATGAAAGTACCTGAAAAAACCACTAAAATCACTTAAAAGCACATTAAAAATAAACTTGACACTCGCACGCGAAAGTGTCAAAACAACGAAAACTGCATACTACCGCGACGTTTGACGTAACAAAATCTCGTGAAATCGAACCGTGATTTCAATGGTCGCGTTCGTTTCGCGATATTTTCCACTGGAAACGCGATATTCGCGATTTTTTAGTTACACATTTCCCACAATGAGTGCGAAAGAGACTCACAGTGGGAAGAAGACAAAAAATTATTACAAATGACAGGAAAATCTACTACATCGAAATGAAACGTAACGAATCGACATTTTTATACCAAATGTTCCAAAAATTACAAATATTGATTAAAATCGTCAAATTGACAATCAATTTTTACGACAAAGTTATCAAAATTTAGATCGTTAAATTTGCTATCGATTGACAACAAGAAAAATTCAACTTTTTGTCATTTTCAGTGAAAATTTCGAATATTTCACTTTATAGACAGCGAAAATGGAACGAATTTTTCTATAAAAAGGAGGCCATTTGTTCATTCTGTCTTCTATTTTCAACAAATTGTCAAGGAGTATACATATGCTAGCCAGTCATAGTATCCTCAAATTTGCAATTTTTCATCAGTGACATTTTGGACTTGCAGTTTTTCTTCGGTTTTTTTGTTATCTTTTATTAGTAATTTCACTTAGAGTTTTTTTTTGGTATCATCATTTATTTTTTATTTTCATTTAAAGTCAGTTTTTTTCGTTCTTCAAAATTAAAGTAGTTCTGTCATTTTTTAGTTTATTTTCCTTTTTTGTTGCTTTTGTTTTGGAAAGAATTTGTTTTCCAGCGGACTTCGGGAGTTAGTCAATCTTGACGTGGTTTTCTTTGACATTACAGTGAATTCAAGGTATTTTTTTGTTTTCATATAAATCTTTGGTTAGGTGACGGGTATTAAAGTGTAAGATTGCATGCCAATTTTGTATTGGACATATTACACAAAATAACATCACCAAATACTAAAAATTTATTGAATATAATTTTCTTGAGTTTTCAGTTGTTTGTTCATAAATTTTCGTCAATTAATCAATTCATCAAGGTATAAAACTGTGCCCACACGGGTCACCTTTACACCACATGAGAATTGATTCACGATTGACAGTTAACAATAATTTTTATTTTCAGCATTAATTAAATTACAAAACATAGAAAGGAATTTTAAATAGTAATATAAGTCTAGTTAAGAAATTTGAGTAGAATTAGAAGAAATATATAATAGTTAAATTGAATTGCAATTAGGTTAGTTTTTTATGAAGTTATTTTTTACTAGTCTAATTTTAATAATAGAAGGAATTTTTACTCAATAAATCTAAATGAATGAATAACCGGATGATTCTTTCATTTACCGCTATACTACCGCCATCTAAGTGTGATTGTGCTCGGCCATCGTATTCATTTTAGGTTTCTACATTGTTTGAAACTAGACAGTAGGAATTGGTATCGTGAGAGCTTATTGGAAGCTACACGCATCGCCCAGACGTGGCAGTTTTGAGGTGGATCATTTCAATCTCGTTATTATAGACCACACCCATCACCCAGACGTGGCAGTTTTTGGGTGGATTATTAAAATCTCGTTGTTATAGTCCACACGCTGCAGATTCAGTGTGTTTGAGTTACTATTTCACAAGAGACGTTTACACTAGCAGTAACTTATAGGAAGCTGCACTAGTTCGTAAACGTTAGAAAGTCAACTCATCGTTTCATTACAGTCATCAACAAAGCTTTAATTTATGAACGTACACAATTTCGATTCTATAAGAGGAACAACGAAATTGGGTAAAGTTCAGAAAATTGAGCATTTCAGATTTTCTTGTTTTCAGGACGTCAGCTGTCAGTCTAGTTTTCAGCGAAGCACAAGACATCACATTTGAACACATGTACTGTTTTCCATCACTCGGATGGCACTCATCCACTTCGCTGACTCTCGGGCTTCGATAGGTATTCCAGCTGCACGCCGTCGCGATTCGCTGCTGCGTCGCCTGTATTTGAGTCACGAGGCTCCGTAGTTGGTGGATGGTGTTTGTGGGATGGAGGCAGACTTTCTGCTGAATGTCTGGAAGCAGATTCGACTTTACGATCTCTAAGAATTCTCCGTCCGTCAAGGGACTTTGCAGTTGATCGCGCAACTGTACCAGGTGTTGATGGTATGTAGCAAATAACTCCCCTGCTTTCTGTTTGCGCAACATCAGCTGAACTTTGACCTCAAGGTCATCTTGCGGTACTCCCCATTCAGCTAATAGAGCTGTTTTTACATACTCCCATGAAGGCGTGGAATTTTGCCTCAGGAGAGACCAGTACCAGTCCATAGCTGGCCCAGAAAGCAAGGTTGTCATGTGCCTTACCAGAAGATCGAAATCTCCTTCTAAGGCCGAATACGTCAAAGCTTCCACTCGAAACACAAATTCATCGACAGTGAGCCGTGAGCTATCACCGCTATAAGATATATTCCACCTGCGGATAGGACTGCCAGACCGTCGCTGTCCTACGCGTGCAGGGCTACGAATAGGTGGTGGTTGTGGAAGTGGGACAAAATCTGGTCTAGGCTGATTAATAGGCGGACCAAAAGCTGAATGCGGTCTATTTGACGACTGCCTACGCGAGTGGTGAAATTCTTGGGATGATCTTGGGTCACCCATGGACGGAGGTGGTCGTGAAAAATCCATGGGCGGCATTGCTGCTGAGATCTGTTGTCGGACACTAGTTACTAGTTCAGTCCGCAAAACATTGAGGCTCTGTTCGAGGCCTCCGCGTACTAGGTCTTGCATTTGTAGGCGTAAACCAGCCCTCAAAGCATTGGTAGCTGCTGAGGTATGTCCTCTGCCAGAAGGCAGTGGGCTATTTCGTCGCGAGTTAGGATTGGTAAAAGTCCTTGAATGTAGATCTGGCATTCCAGGAGAGAGTGATCGTCGACTAGGTGGTGGAACAGTCAAAGGTGGTAACTCTAGTGACGGCATGGGAGGTAATGGATTGTGACTGACAGTCTTTACGGGCTTTGTGATCTTCGGGGCAGCACCAGTATACTCAGTGAAATCATACTCAGTGAGATGGGATCTGCAGAACGGGCAGTTTGAATGCTGTCCAATCCACGTTTTCGGACATGCTTTGTGAAACACATGTCCACAGACCGTCTTCACTGGCTTCCTCTGCCCTGACCAGTCGCTCTCTAGACAGACAGAGCACGGGTCTGGCAACAGCATCGGTACCCCAGTTGCTCGCGGTGGTGTTCGCGCTGTAGCCATTGTAGAATCAGTCGTAATTCAAGAAAAAAAATCTCCAAACCAAGGGTTTGGAATAGATATCAGAAAAATTCCAAAGAACTCGAAAATTCGGAAGAGATGATAGGCTCTTCACAACGTGAGGTTGACGAAATACTACTTTAAAGTCGAAGGTTTGGACGAGATACTAAATTTCAAACAAAAATTTTCCCAAACGTTCAGAGAAGTTGAAAAAGAATTAAGATTCGGAAGTTAGCTACGTCTTCCCAAATCGAGACAATATAAATACTGGTTGAGAAAAAAAATTCAAACGTTCAGAAGCGATAGCAAATTCTTCGAATGACAAAATTTCTTCTAATAGTTCAAAAATGCGAAACACCAAAAGATCACAAACGTCCAATCGAGCGTTTCAAAAATTTTTAATAATAACAATCATACGATTACTCCTTCACCTCCAGAAGCTAACTCTCAACATAAAAATCTTCAGGTCGCTCTCCCTCTTTTCAGGTCAGAAAATCGATACAAGTAAGCGACGTGAATGTGTGCATTGAAAAAAAATGTTTGAGTCCTCACAGAAATCTGGGAAGAGTCGGGTTGTAGAAGCTAGAGACTGAAAATGATACTAGAGATTCTTCAGCCAGGCAGTTAGCAGTATGCCAACTCCTGATTACTGAAGGTCTCCAGCATCACTTTCATCCTCCAACAACTCTTTCCTTCCTCTTCACCTGATTGTCGTGTCCCGCTGACCTTCCAACCGGGCAGAGTCATGAATCTGGTCAACTAATTAGCTGAAAGCCAAAAAGCCATCTCACAGATTCACAACTCTGTCCAGCCAGTTGGCCAACAGAGACATGTCTCCGTGAGAGAACAAACAAAAAAAATTTTGTGAGGCCACCTACCATTTCCATGGCAGTAGGCCAGCGGGAAAATAGTTCCGAAATAAAATGCAAAAACTTTACGACGTGACGTTGCTTTACTTTACTCAATTCAACTTTCAAAAATCAAAATATCAAAACTTCACAAATCTTTACTTTACTTTACAAACTTTCAAAACTTTCAAAACATTCAAAACTCTCAAAACTTTACGTTACTTTAATTAAAAAAACTAAAAATTCAAAATACCAAAAACTTTACTTTACTTTCAAAAAATTTCTATTACCAAAACAAGCAAACCTCATGTCCACATGTGTTCTCCACTAGATATGAAACTACCGAGTCAGACGATTTAGCTACAAGGTAAATGTCCATATTTCAAGTAGCCTCAGTCCCCAGTGTCAAACACATTTAAACACCGAAGTTAACTGAGGTGGCCCCGCGTTGGGCGCCATTTTTGTTATGCAACTATAGTGAGTGATTGGCTTTCAGACGTTAAGTCCAGACTGCCAGCATGAGCTGACAGATCACTCGACGGACAGCGTTGACTGCAGGGCGGCTCGCTAGCTCGCCTCGGTTCATTGGCGAAGAGTGTGGGGAGGTTCAACGAAAAACCCGCCGTTGTTGTCAGCCATAATAAACAAAAGATCGTCGTGCCTACAAACAAAATGCCGGCACACATTCGGTCCCGAAGGGACCCTTACGTCACTTACCCATATCAAGTTGAAGGTTCAGATATTCTGCCTTCTATGCATACCCCATCCTCCCATCTGACTCTGAGGGCATGATTTTTTCAGAGTCCCTAACTGACATGTAGAGAGAGAAAGACTAGGCGAGCCTAGACGACCTTCACATGAGAGGGCTCCAGGAAAGTAGAAGGAGAAATTAGTAAAAGCTTCAGAGCATTATTTACGTTATAATCGTTTTAATCAATAAAATATATTTGGGGAGGAGCCAATACTAAACTATGGCCACACCTATCGTACTTTAGTCCATTTTACAAATGAGGATATCACTATTAATTCAACAAATAAAGTGCATAGTAACTGTCCTTCGGATTCACCTCAGTCATGTCAAACAAAACTATCAGATGAATCAACAGGGCCTATAATAATTAATTTTAAATTCAAATTTAATATGTAGTTAGCATTTTCTTCAAAAACTTATTAATTCAACACTAACGCTTATAAAAATCTTTAATCCTAATCTTTAAAGTTTTCAGGTTTGTATGAGAAGGCACGAACGTGTCAACACTTCCCACACCTTTCTATTAAGACAAAGTGATCTTGAGGCCTATATTATACAAGCCGCATTTGAATTTATACCGTAATATAATTTGAACAATAAAAATGGGTACTAAGATTCAACTTACATGTCTTTTGGTCCCTCGAAGGAGCTACTTGGAGGCAAATATGTGACGATCGACGTGCGGAAAAGTTGTTAAACGAAATTATGATTTAGTAGCCGGTCGCGGACCTCAGCCGCAGTCTGGGATCAAAACAAATCACTTTCTCTCAATAAACCGACGGGTGATACTAGCCTAGCTTCACCTTCTATCCAAGAATAAAAAGAAATTTCACACTATTCTCACTTAATGTCCTTTAAAGTATTAAATAACTAAATAAAATTGAATATAAATGCGGACTTATACGACAACTAACAGTGCTGCCTGGAATAATTCCAATTTGTTTGTCTTCACTGGCACTTGTTTGTCTTCCTGGGCTACTAGCGATGAATGTGGCGGTTTGGTGTACTGCCATAGCGCTCCTTTCTCCGTGGGTATAGGTACTATGAATATGTGTAAACTAGTCGCTGGAAATTTACCGTGTCTTCGTGCTTATGTGTCTGGTGCTCTGCCCGAGCCATATTTGAGTGATGAACAGGAGTGGCAGGTGGTGCCTGAGACCCTATTTTCAGTGAGCGAAAATTTGTTTTGTTTCCTTTATCCTTGGTAAATTTTTAAAACCACGTACAGGTGAAAACATACGCCATAAATAACCCTGATTTCAGTTTTTATTTCTTTCTTTGCCCTCGAGCGTAGGTTGAATATCTCTCAGCTTGTTTGATGCAATCTTAATATCTCAATTTCCACTTCATGGTAACTGCGATACGCGAGCAACGTCTTCAGCGAGAATCTCACATGTATTCTTCCCTAAAGTTATTAATACTCTTATACCTTAGTAATTTTTCCACACATTTTGTTATCGAACCGTCCTGGGGAATGCTGGCGTAGTACTTTTGGCTGGATTTTTCCAGTTTAGTTTTATTTATTGTAGTAACTTCACAGAAATATTTCGGTTGCTTGCTAAGTCTCTAAAAGACTTCGTCGAAATTGGATTTGCAACCTTGGCGGCAGATATTGAACTGTCACCAAAACAGGATTCCACTCGCTGGACACCAATTTCATTTGTATTTTATTATTCCATTTCGGACCAAATTCACTGATTATTGCAACTTTTATTAAAGCTCGTCTTTATGGCAATCGTCCGCGTTGTTAACTCTTTTATTTCTCGCAAATATTTTATTCACAGCGTAGAAGCGGCGACTTTGCTGCTGCTGGAATTTCGCCGGATTTTTTTGAATTTTTCTCCTGCTGAAGGGGATAATAATTTTACAAATCGAAAATAGGGTATTAGGAGAGATGAAAAATCGTTTTAACTTACGTGACGGGTTTAATTCCTAGCCGATGTTTTTCGAAAATTCTGGAGGTCACTCTTCACTTGTACACGGTGAGGAATATTTTACGGGACAGAGATGATTATCTTCTTCTTTTCTTTCCATCAACATGTCACACCGAGCTTGAGGAAACGCACTTCTCTCGGTCGGGGTGCGTTCAAGTTTTCCGCTTGACAGCAGCCGGCTTACACGCTCGCTTCAGTACTTCGTGTAGCATATTGCTATATGCAATACGCTACGACCATAACATCTCTCTTTACAGGTCAAATAGGGACTCTGAAAAATCTTGCCCTCAGAGTCAGATGTGTGGCTGGGACAGGCCAAGAAGGCATAACATCTGCGCCTTCGACGACGGATATTGGTGAGTGACAAACAGTCCCTTAAGGACTGAATGTGTGCCGGTTTTTTTTGGTTGATAGGCACGAGATTTTTTTTTGATTATGGCAGACGGCAGCGGCAGGTTTTAGGTGGAACCTACCCAAACTCGCCGAGGCGAGCTAGCGTGCCGCCCTGCAGTCAACGCTGTCCGTCAAGTGATCTGTCAGCTCATGCTGGCAGTCTGGACTTTACGTCCAAAGCCAATCACTCTACATAGTTCCATAACAAACTATAAAGTGTTGATTTGATCATTGTTTGTAAATGTTATAAAAGTAAATAGTGAAGTTCAATAAAAAAATAACTTTGGAATTATATCTGAATGTTTTAAATAACGAACTTAGGCCACGCTCGTAACAACCGGTGTCAGAAGTAAAATAAAATCGCGAAATAAAGTGGTGGCATTTGACTTTGAAATTCAAAGAGTGATTAATTTGGTGAAATCGTGTGAAACTTTCCTGCTTTAAGTGAAAATTCCGAAAGATAATTTTATATTAAACTGTGAGTGAATTATCAAAGTATAGGGACGCAAACTAGAGGAGCTTCGCATACAGGAATTGAAAGTGGAGTTGGGGAAGCGGTCATTGCAAACGACAGGTCTAAAGAATGTTCTAGTCGAGCGACTTAGACAAGCCTTGATAGAGGAAGAAAAGAATCCTGAGACATTTGTTTTCTAAGAAGAAGCTGCAGCTGAAGAAGAGCCTGCGATGAACATGGAATAGCTTTTGGGTACCTTAATGACCAAAATGGAGCTTTCAGCCCTGCAGATGAAGAATGCTCTTGAGGAACAAAAGCAGTCTTTCTTGGAGGAACAAAATAATGCTAATGAGGAACAGAGGAATTCTCTGCAAGCATGTTTAGAAGAGCAAAAGAATTCTCTGGAATTCCGCTTAGATGAGCAGAAGAATGCTCTTGAGGAACAAAAGAAATCTCTGGAAGCCCGTTGGGATGAACAAAAGAGTTCTTTGCAGAACTGTCTAGAAACCTGTTGGGAGGAACAGAAGAATTTGCTTAAAAAGTCATTAGACGAACAAAATGTGAAAATTGAAGGAATCCAGCAGGAAGTGCTAGAAGTTCAACAACAAATATCGGAAGTACAACAAAATGTTACGGAGAAGCTTGACAACTTTAAAGCAGATTTGGAGAGAATCAAGCATCAACAACCTCGCCATGAAGGAACGGAAACATCCGGTGCAGGCAGAATGAAACCTCCAATATTTGATGGACAAAATTCGTGGCATATTTTCAAGAGACAATTTGAGGCAGCCTCCGAAGTAAATGGATGGAATGATGCCAACAAGGCTACAACTGGTTTTAGCACTTCGAGGTCCCGCGTCAGAGCTATTACAAACTATATCGATTAACAGGCAACGTGATTACACTTCATTAGTACAGGCGACAGAATTACGTTATGCATGTCGAATCACTACAACAACTGCAGGCTGATGTGGAAAGATTAGCTTATCTTTCATACTCTAGCGTCAATGCAGAATTCCTTAATGAAGTGGCAACAGAAGCATTTGTGAACGCTATTGCAGATCAAAATTTACAACAAGCACTAAGGGTAGCAGGATAGAGGTTAACAGCAGAAGTGCTAGCCTATGCATTAGCATACGAATCTGCTCGACAATTTTCCCGGAGTGCAGTACGAGTGAGAGAAATTTCGGTGGAGGAATGTACCTGCGACAGAATGCAGTCATTAAGGGCGAAACACAATTCCCCCGTTTCGATCCGTTTCTTACAAATGTCAAATTTGCTTATTTGAGACACATTACACCGAAATGGATCGAAATGGATCGAATCGAAACGGAGAAGTTGAGCAAATTTCAACTTTTACGGATGACATAACCTAGAAAAATCTGTAGAGATTTGTTGATACTCAAAGATGCATGAAAAGGCTTTTCTTGAGGAAATAAAAAAAGACATGAATTATATGACAAAAGAAGAATGTTTTTATGGATGGATGTAAAGTGGAAAGACAAAATCTGGCAAAATTTTAAAGTCAAGTGTTTGCAACCGAACGGAACAATTATGCCCATGCATCCATTTGGATCGAAATGGGTTGGATCGAATCGAATCGAAACGTCGGAATTGTGTTTAGCACCTTAGAGAGCAATCCGTCACGTGGTATTTTTCGATGCTGGAATTGTAGTAGACTGGGTCACCTTCAAAACGACTGTATGAAACGAGGACGAATACCATTATCAGAAGAAGAAGGGAGAAGATAGCGTACTGGAGAGCAAGCTTTTCGTGGAGAGACTAGACTGTAACCTCATAACTTTGAGATCCCATACCACAAAGGAGGTATCCACGGAAGTGCAGAAGCCTTTTCACAACGTCCATGCAATCCTGAATGGATACATGGCAGACGGATGGAAGAAAAAGAAGACGATGACAACGATG
Source organism: Dioctria linearis (assembly GCA_963930735.1). Taxonomy (NCBI): domain Eukaryota; kingdom Metazoa; phylum Arthropoda; class Insecta; order Diptera; family Asilidae; genus Dioctria; species Dioctria linearis. Next base: position 151,871,970 of record OZ005741.1, read on the forward strand.
ACGATAGCGACAGTCGAAAGAAGAAAGGAAAGATATCCAAAGACGATGATGACTACGGTGATATAAATACAAAGGAGAAAGGAAAGAAATCCAAAGACGAGGACAACGAAAAAAAGAAAAAGACGAAAAGTAAATGGTCTAAGTATCCTGATAATGACGATGGTAAGGGTATAATGAAGATCGGGAAAGGTAAAGACAAAGGATGATAAGAAGCGCAAAGGCGGTAATGACAAGGATGACAATGGCGATAAAAAGGGCAAGAAAATTAAGGACAAAGGAATCAAAGGCAATGATGGTGAGGATGATAAAAGCGAAGGAAAACTAAAAGCATGGAAGAGTGCTTCAACAGAACATTAATCGAACATCTGCTACATATTGAATTAAAAATGGAATTACTTAAGTTGTATTCAATTGAATAATTAATTAAACATAATATTATTATAAAATATAAGAAGCTCCCTTAATTAAATAGAATTAACACAGATTTGTTACAACCCTGATTAAGCTTATCTTAGAACAATATCTAATATGCAAACATTTATATTATGCCATTGTACTAGATCATAGCTTCAAGTACTACAGATATGTCACTTAGAAAATAATCAGCAGTAGCAATCGGAACCTCGCAATATAAAGTTGAGCTATAATAAACAAATTTATATTATAAAGAGTTGTTTAAATTATAATTCGTTGTTCAGTACGTAACATGGCGCAGTCGGAAATATTCTAAAACTGAAAAAAAAAATAAAATCAAAAGCAAAATAATGGAACAGTTCATTTGAAGGTAATGTAAGCGTCGAATGGGCAAAATTCAAGAAATCGTTTGAACTGCAGCAACTAAATCTAATAAAGTGGACGATGAGTTGAAAATAGCGATGCTACTCAACTTAATGGGAGAACGTGCTGTAGAAATTTTCGAGACATTTGAGCTGTCAGCAACGGAAACAAAAAGCTATGACACAGTTATAGAAAAATTTGATCAATATTGTGATCCCAAGTCATATCTAATATACGAAAGGTATACATTTTTTCAAGGAACCAAAAGCAGTCTGAACCGTTCGAAAATTTCCTAGCGGAAATAAAACAGCAAGCAAAACGGTGTCAATTCAGAAATACAGATGAACCAATAGAAGATCAAATGGTGAGGGACAAAACCCTCGAGAATACTTCCCAAGCCATGAAACAGAAATCTATATCTGCGTGCTTAGTCAGTTTTCTAAAATGTTCTATATTGATACTTATGGAAAAGTGCTAAACATTGGCTTTATATATGCCATAGAGCCTAAACTACTATCCATAAAGGAAAATAGTTTGGTATTAATTTAAAGCTTGGTTCCTTACATTCATAAAGGCAACACTTCCTATATACCTTACTAAACAAAATAATAAAATAGTTTTGATTACAAAGTAACCTTACCATTTTACGCTCAATACCTCTCAGCTGAGTGATAATTACATGTGTGTATGTGCAGCCATAGTCCGAATCTGTAGGTAGCTACATTCGATATCATCAGCCTACGGCATGCCATGACGGCGCAGCGACATTACAATGATTACTCAGCTGAGAATTTTTGTTTGAGGAATCGTAGTCATTTGGTAAGATAATTTTTTTTAAATAATTTTGTTGGGAAAGGTATGAACATTTTATTACGATTCGGAAGATAAGAAAGCAAGCTTAAGAATATCGCCACATAATTTTTCTGTATGAATAGTAGTTTAGGGCGGGGGAGCTATTCAAATCAAACTTTTGTCAATTTTACATAAGAACACTGCAAATATTTTAGAATGTAAGGACTACGTAGGGCCTCGCATGTGGTAGGGAGGCAGTCTGTTTCATGGCTTGTGAGTGAAGTATTCTCGAGGCTTTTGTGAGGGACCGTATTGTACATGGAATACATAGCGCAGGCTTGCAGGAGAAATTATTACGTGCAGAGAAACTCACACTAACGAAAACCATTGAATTATGTCGTATCAGCGAAACTACACAACAAACAAGCAAAAGAACTACAAAAGCAAGAAGTTACACATGAAATTAAGAAACTAGAAGCAAATGCAGCAACCGTTAGGAGTAAGCCCGCAAAATATTTTTCCAACAACAAGCACCAAGCCAAACAAGTAATACGAGATTGCAAGCGCTGTGCACTGAAACATAAGGCGCTTTCGGCAAGCACATTCTCAGTGAGACAAATGAGATATTTTCAGTTGGCTCACTGAGACTGCACTTTCGGTGAACTGCCTCAGTTCCATATTGAGCTACGAAAATCGAACGCAACCACTGAGCAACTGAGACAAGTGAAACTGAATTTTCTTATCTCAGTTGACTCAGTTTCGTTATTTTGTCATTTCAATTCAAAGTTTATTTAATACAAACCCCGGCATAAGCGCCACATAAATAAAAGTAAGTAAGTAAAACTATAATTTTGATAATTTCTGATTTACCACATTCTTAGTGTCTTCATTGCCGAATAATGACGCAATTTGTTCTGATGGTATGATTTCATTAAGATTTATAACTTTTAAGCCATTTTTATGTAATAATAGAATCTATTTGGAGTATTACTGAAGTGAAGAGGCTTCTGTTCTATTACACGCAATTTAAAGAAGATTTTAACAATGCCCGAAAACGGAAACATGTTTGGAACGTGATTGGAACTTCACTTCAAGGAGAGGGTATTAAGATAAAAAAGTAAAATGTATTTTAAAAAGCAATCAATACGCAATATTTAATATATTTTAGAAAAGTCCTGACCAATGCCGGAAAAAATGGTATAATTTATTCCGGACGTATAAGCGCATAAAGGATAACAATTCAAAAACCGGGAGAGGACGAATTAATTTTCCTCTTTACGAAGATATCGATGAAATTGTGGGATGTCGAGCAAGTAATAGCTGCGTTGGAGTTTCAGTGGGCATTTCCACAATTGGAGAGGAAGAACTCGATCCGCGCGAAGAAATTGAGAATATTCCCCCTGACACATTTGGTATACATATGTACATATATGAAAATACAACACATATACACGGATATCACAAAGTGATTCCTTCACTTAACACTAACACACTTACAAAAAAAAAAAGCCTCAGTCACTTTTTTATGTCTACAGTCAGAATTTTCGCCTACTGTTGCAGGTTTCGAAGAATTGCAAGAAATTCCCGTTGAAAATCCGCCTAAAAGAAGGAAGACCTCAAAGGAGCGATATTACGAAGAAAAGCTCGCCATTTTGAAAGCAAGGGAGGAAAATAAAAAGAAATTCGAAGATAGCATTTTAAAAATAGAGGAGGAAAAGCTCAGAATGCTTCGTGAGCTGATGAACTCATAAGTTCGTTTTAGTTTTAGTTTTATTTATTTTTTATTTTTATAGGTAAGCTGTGCGCACGCACATATTCAGAAGGAAATAATTTAATTTTTATACGCTTTATTCCAAGAAATATACATTATATTGGTGAATATTAAGAGCGTCTGTCTTGTATATAATTATTAAATACAATTTGTTGCATGTTTACAGCATCGCTTGAATTATTCTCTTCTGTCTCAAAATATATAGATGCTTCGAACTCTTCTTGCGAAACAGTGTTTTCAATTGCGTCTCTCAATTCAATTGGTTACACATATATTGTGTAAAGCAACAGCTGCGATAACAGCTTTTATAATAATTTCCTTTTGCTGGTTTTCGAAATTAAAAAGCCTTCTAAACCTGTTTTTAGGAGACCAAATGAGTTTTCTATTATAACCCTTAATGACGAGTGGGCAGCATTAAAGCTTCTTTGGTCCTCACTTAGAGCCCCATTGTCTTTAAAGGGTGGTACCAACCAATCTTTCACCATATACGCCGAGTCACCCAATAAAAATTTCCTGTAAGCAAGTCGAGGATTCTCTTCTAGAATTCTAAACATAGAAGATTTTCTAAGCACACGACTATCATGGACACTGCCTGGCTCCCCGCAATGAATATCAGTAAATTTTCCAGTGTCATCTACTACACCTTGTAAGATAATACTGCTGTATCCCATTATATTAATGTAGTCGTTATCATTGTTCAATTTTCTGATCGAAATATGAGAGCCGTCAATTGCTCCTATAACATTTTTAATCGGCTTCATTGCATAAAATCGATCTGATATCAGTTGGGCCTCTCTCTCGGTTGGCCATTTAATAAATTGAGAAGACAATCTGGCAATAACATTTATTGTTTCAATTATAACAGAATGAGCTTTACTAATCGAAACATTGAATAATATTGACACCTGCCGGAAGCAGTCGCTGTTCGCCATATACCACAGAGTCATTAATAACTTATTTTCTGGAGGTACAGAAGAATTTGGTAATTTTTCACAAAGGAAATCTAAAATTTAAAAACAAAATATGAACTTATACATGCAAAATAATTATACATATTTATTTATTGAAGTCTACCTTTTAATTTATCGTGCGTTCCGCGTTCTAAACGAAAATTTCTCTTAAATTCAGCATCGTCATTGCTGGAGATAATTTCAAAATAGCTCTTCACTTTGGGAATTATCCTTTTCTCATTTTCGCTGTCTGTATCGCTGCTACTGTTTTCAGAGTGACACAAGAATGGTGAGCTATTTGAATAATTTAACAATACTTTCCTCAATTTATTGCTATCCATTTTCTATGTCAAAGTCTTTTAAATGTCAAAATTTGCAAATCAGCTGATTGGTTTGAAGTGAGACAACTGAGACAGTTGCTCAAAGTTTTGTCTCAGTTGTCTCACTGAGACAGTGTTTGCCGAAAGCGTCTATAATGTAAACAGATCTTATGGGAAAACGTGTTTTAAGTGCGGGAAATTAAACTACATAAATCATGTTTCATCTATGTGTGCACAAAAGGTACGCAGCATATGAGAGGAGCAACCAAAATATCAGGAGGAGGTAGAAAATTTGGATAGCATAGGTAAATTGTTTATCGATACATTAACTATAAATAGCCTGTCAAATTCTAGTTGGAGTAGAAAATTAATAGTTGAAGGAAAAGAAATAATGTTCAAGGTTGATTCAGGTTCGGAAGTAAACGTCATTCCTAAACAATTATTTGATGAAAAATTCTTGCGATTTATTCCGAATGTCAAACAATACATACATAAATTAGAAGCGTATAGTGGATTTAACTTAGAGGTGCAAGGATCCGTTGATCTTCAAATGCAGCATGAAGACCAGGTAAAACAAGTAAATTTTATTATTGTTAATGTGAAATCAGTACCTATTTTGGGGTTAAAAACGTGTTTAGATTTAAAAATCATAAAATGTGTTAATGATATTGGCAGTGCTCTCATTAGGGGTGAGAATAAAAGTGAATTTATTAATAGAAAGTCCGAAGTTTTTAGTGGACTTGGTAGATTCCCCGCGGAATGTAAACTTTATATAAGGGAAAATTGTAGACCAATTGCAAAACCACCGAGAAGAATTGCACTGAGTTTAAGAGAAAAGGTTAGAAATAAATTATGCGAAATTGAACAAGCTGATATTATTGTTAAAGTGTCTCGTCCATCTATTTGGGTGCAGAATCTAGTAGTTGTAGAAAAAACCAGATAAGTCTATACGTAATACTTGTATAATAAAAGAGCCGTTGATCTTCGAGCTAAACGGAGGGATATGAAATTTTACACGGTATTAGATCTGAAATAGGGATTTTGGCAAGTACCTTTGGAACAAAAAAGCAGCGAACTTTGTACATTTAGCACTCCGTTTGGGTGTTATCGATTTTTACGCTTACCCTTCAGTTTGAATTGTGCTCCGGAAATTTTTCAAAAATTAAATATGAAATATTTCGGAGATTTGGCGCGAACTTTTGTCTACATAGACGATATTTTAGTTTTTGGAAAAGATAAAATCGAACATGATCTAAATTTAAAACGTGTCATTGATAGAGCCAAACAGTGTAATATTAAACTTAATGCACATAAATTACAGTTTTCATGTCCAAGGATGCACTACTTAGGATTTGTATTTTCAGAAAGTGGTATGGAAATTGATGAGGAATGGTTGAGGGCTATAAAAAGTTTGAAAATACCGGAAAATAAAGCAGAGTTACAACAGTTTTTAGGTTTAATTAATTATCTGCGAAATTTTGTTGAAAATGTTTCAGAATTAACTGCTCCTTTAAGAGAATTATTAAAGAAAAATATGTTATTTCAGTGGTTACCGATTCACACGGAAACATTTCAAAAGATTAAAAACGCTATAGCTAATGCACGGGCATTGGAAAATTTTGATGAATTTGTTCCCGTAGTAATACAGACTGATGTTTCTCAGAATGGGTTAGGCAGTTGTCTGATGCAAAATGGGAAACCGGTCAGTTATGCTTACAAAAGTTTATCTGAGGCAGAGAAAAGGTATGACCAGATAGAAAAAGAAATGCTGGCTATTTTATTTGCGTGCAAAAACTTTCACATGTACATTTATGGCAGAAGAGTAACTGTACATACTGATCACAAACCTTTAGTTCCTATTTTCAGTAAGGATATTAATCAGATTCATTCGAGCAGACTACAACGAATCAGATTAAAGCTCCTAAAATATGACATTGATATTAAATACCTACCAGGGAAACAGATGTTAATCGCGGATGCTCTTTCAAGAAATTTTGACCCAAATGAAAAAACGGATACAGATACAGATTTAAACGATGTAGTACATTCGATAGATATGTCTGACGATTGGATAAATAGAATTAAATACGAAACACAAAGGGATGGAGATTTGCAATTAATTAAACGTATGTGTAAGCAAGGTTGGCCGGAGCATAAGGCGAAAATTGATTACAAAATAAAATCCTATTGGCATCTGCGTAGGGAAATACATTTGGAAAATGAAATATTGTTTTACCAAAACCGAATTATAGTTCCAAACTCACTTAGATTGGAAATACTTAACCGACTCCATGAAGCCCACTTAGGTATGTCAAAAACCAAACAGTGGGCTAAATTGACATTGTATTAGCCAGGTATATTCTTAGATATTGAAAAGTTTATAGCGAATTGTAGAGTTTGTGAAAAATTTCAAAAATCATATTATAAATTGCCTTTGATACCACATCCTATTCCTAAACTTCCATTTAGTAAAATCGGGTGCGATATCATGGAATTTAAACGGCAATCATATATTGTAGTAATCGATTATTTCTCTAAATGGTTGGAGGTAACAAAATTATGTAATAAAACAGCTTCAGAGGTCATAAATAAACTTAGGGATATATTCCACAAACCATAGTTTCAGACAATATGCCTTTTAACTCTTTCGAGTTTAAAGAAATCGCACGACAGTGGAATATAAGAAATAATTATTCGAGTCCGCACTATCGCCGAAGTAATGGTATGGCAGAAAGGGGAAATGTGAGGAAGAAGGGAAGGATCTTTCTAGCGGCCTTTTAGCTTATAGAAACGCTCCTGTTGAAGGATTAGGTTACTCTCCAGCTCAATTGTTAATGAGTAGAGTACTTAGACCAAAAATTCCAATTAAATCAGAAATTCTTAAGCCTAAATTGGCGGGAAATATTAATCAAAAGATTAAAAATAAACAGGCGCGATATAAACACTATCATGATAGAAAAATTAAAAAAAACCGAGAGTCAAATTTCACTCCAAATAATAATGTAGTCTATCAGAAAGGAAAAATATGGGAGCCTGCTACTATTATTAATGCATATAATAAACCGAGATCTTATTTGTTAAGAAGTGAAGATAATCGAATTATCCGCAGAAACCATACACCAAAAGAAAAAACTCCTGACTTTGATCAAATGCCTCTGAACCTGAAACAGACCTTAGAAAGCCAGAAACAGGAAATGATCAAGTTCAAAATAGTGATAACAGACAGGTCTCAATTGAAAGTGCAGGTAACTGTACGACAAGGCATGGAAGAGTTGTTAAACCGCCTGATAGATTAACTTATATATAAAATAAAGAAGTCATGAATTCAGATCTACTAAAAAGGAAAGTGTTAGATATCTCTTAAAAAGGAAGGTGTTACATATTGAATTAAAAATGGAATTACTTAAGTTGTATTCAATTGAATAATTAATTAAACATAATATTATTATATGATACAAGAAGCTGACTTAATTAAATAGAATTAACACAGATTTGTTACAACCCTGATTAAGCTTATCTTAGAACAATATCTAATATGCAAACATTTATATTATGCCATTGTACTAGATCATAGCTTCAAGTACTACAGATCAGTCACTTAGAAAACAATCAGCAGTAGCAATCGGAACCTCGCAATATAAAGTTGAGCTATAATAAACAAATTTATATTATAAAGAGTTGTTTAAATTATAATTCGTTGACCAGTACGTAACACATCTAAGAAAGGTAGTCAACTATAATCGGCGCTATTGCGATCGACATATTCCTATATTTCTAATGGCTTATATATCAGCTGCTTAAAATTCGACCGGACAAAACCCCAGCAAAGGTCATATGCGGAAGGGAGATGCGCTCACCTAGCCACCTCAAGTTTGGTATACCCAGGGGCGAACAAACGTTACCAGAAGACTACGCAACCGAGCTCAGACAACGATTAGCTGATGTTCACGCGGCAACGAGACGTTTCCCAAAATTACTACAATAGTGGGAAACTAGAAATAATAACATGGTATATAGCATTCAGTATAAATACGGCGCTACTCACATCCAGGATGCAGTCTTATTTCAGAAAGTGAAATGAACGAAGTAAACTATTGCGATAATTAGAAGTCCAGTACTAGCGATAACTATAAAGAGTTGATTTGATAATTGTTTGCAAATGTTATAAAAGTAAATAGTGACGTTCAATTAAAAAAAAAACTTTGGAATTATATCTGAATGTTTTAAATAACGAACTAAGGCCACGCTCGTAACAATATATTGCAATAACATTGAATAAGCTTTGGCACAAAATTCAAGACCTGAGCATTCACCATATTGCAAATCTATAATCCTTAAGCGCACCTTATTTGTGACATGTCTTACTATTATTCAGTAAGAACCCAATACTCTCTGGACAAGGCAACCCAAGAGCAGTCTAACGATCTTGTTCTCTATAATTAGGATTGAAAAGTACTTGCACTAAATGTTCCCGACACGTTGAAACGCTCCAGCTGCCGGCAAGTACCTGTATGAACGAAACAAATAAATTACATCTCCCTAAAATTTGTCTTCGGTGCCGTCGGTCAAGAATAGCATTACGTTTATAATTTCTCGCCTAACAAAGGACAAAAGTACACGTATACAAACAAAATTCTATGAAATCACAACTAAGCTCTTTGGAATTCCAAAACCTAAAATTTATCTGCAATTCAGCAAAAAGTCTCTGAACCGTATGTAGGTGTATGTAACGTGCCTGAGTTAGCACTGTTGGATGCCACCACTTATGGGTGATAATGTGGTTTCAGGAGTAATCGTTGGTTCAGCTCCCCAAAAATCGTGAGCCTAGAATGTCCTGGTAGTTAGATAATTAGATACGTTGTTTTTCTTTTTCCAACGCTCCGCTCCGTTTATCGCTTAGGTGGGGTAGTTTATTTTCTTATCGATGGATTCAAATCAGTAGAGGCTATAATTTCCGATGCGTGGTTCGAGCTGTATACGATTTCCTTCAGAAATTTGCAAGCTACGGATATCTTTTTGTTCCGTTTGTGTACGTAAGTTCGGGATTCTTCCCGTTTGGACAACTTAACTATAAATTAAAATACTAATCTGTTACCAATTTTTCTTCCACCTAATTATTCCCACTTTATTCTTCCAATCCTAACTCTTGGAATCTTATATACTGCTTTGCAAAGAGCTCTAGTTCTCTGCAGTCCACTATCTAAATTCAGAAAACAAAACTTAGTTCACCACTCGTTTTACCTTTCTAAAAGCTAACCTTACTTACCCAATATTAACAAACAGCTCGAAACCTTAATAATTTTATTAAGTGCAAGCTAAATAGGAAATAGCGGGACAAAATGCTAATCTTTACGACGTTAGTTTTTAAGGAAATGAACGGCAAATATTTTTACCCTCTCGAACTGCAAGAACACGAGAAGAGAATTCTGTATTCCCGGCAGGCAAGACAAACTCCGTTCTCTTCTTCTTCTTCCGAAAAGTTTTTCCGTAGTCTGTCCTGCCAGGGTTCACTCGCGTGGCTTTTCACAAGTTGCAGTACCTTCGCTACGTCATAGCCTTAGGGGTGAAGCTACATGATGCAGCATGCTCCTCTGTATGTCTTCGACCATAACAGGGCAGGATAATATGGTTCAGTCATGTAGCAGACGCTGCCGAAAAATGGTCGACTGAGCTAGCCGGTATTAAACATCATCTCAGCTTGCAGGCGCCCACGTGTGACTTGACCCACGACCCATAAAAATTCTTTCCAGAGGAATGCTGGGATGGGGTTGAGAAATTTTACAAGGCTTGTTCAAAACTCGGTCTAAGAGTGATGAATTGGAGGCACATCTCTGAAGTCACGTCAGTCCTTAACCAGAGTTCAACATCAGTCTCCGTATCGAAAGCTAGAGGTGCGCCATCAAGCTAGAAACCCAAAAAATCAATCAATTCGGCCAGTACCCCTCTGTCATTACCCGCGGTCAGTAACCTAATCAACTGATGGCACAGCTTTCCTCTGCCCCTAACATCTCCCTCTAACTAACGCTCGTTCAAGGGTGTGTTCGCAAGGCATCTTAAAGTTATGGATATAACAGACATTACAATTTGCAAAAAAGATTGGCATTCCTACGGCGACATAGCCTCCGCAGGTGTTATGGTCGTAGCATACTGCATGTAGCAGTATGCTACACTGAGACGAGTTGCTCGCATACGGCCGGCCCATAGCGGGATGAACGGCGAAGAGAGACGCGCAGAAGACCGACGAACAAAATGACGAAGAAGAGTTTTTTCCGGCCGAGAAAAAAAAGGAAGGTACTTTTCTTTCCTGTCGGTTTTTTGGTGCGAAAAAGGCTGTCCAACGTGGACTGGAAGGAAAGAAACCTTGTCACGACTCAGTCAGAAGAAAAAGTGAGAATACCAATATAGAAAAAGGAAGAAAAGTTCCTGAGTTCCCGTCTGGTGATGTTACAAAACGCGAGACTGAATCCAAAGTAAAATTCTGCAAGAAAAAGGTTTATACCTACGCAAAAATTAGTGGATGAGGGCGCGACCACAGTGCTGCTAGAATCTGGGGCTCTAGTGATCCAGTGGCTCTAGAAAGTATTCTTGGACACATATATAAACCGCATCAGAATGGATTGATGAATTCTTCAAGCTATATATATCTTACCTTCGAACCTCTCACCACATCAGCGATCACTGATTGCATATAACTGTAAATATCCTCCAGATGAGGTCATATACTGAAGCCCACAAATATCGGGACTACTGCTGGGCCTTTTTCTTCGTTGTAATCCTACTAAGTCGTTTTGCGTACATTAGAATAAATATTGGCTCTTAAAGTTTATTGTATTTCCCGAATTTAAGTATAGATCTAGTTGTTGATCATGTAAAAAGAGGAACAATGACGCAACATGCAAGTTCATGAATTTCAACAAAACTTAACATATCCTAGTGAGCATAGAGAATCCTAGACCATAACAAAATGGCGCCCAACGTGGGGCCACCTCAGACTTCGGTGTCTGAATGTGACGGATGCTGGAGACTGGAATTACTTGGAGATATGGACATTTGGATGTTAGGTAATTGTCTGACTCGGTAGTTTCATATCTAGTAGAAGTTACAGGCGGACCTGTGTCTAATTGTTGTTGTTATATAAACTACTTTTTGTAGAGTAAAACTTGTGGCTTTGACACGTTGTGCGCTTGCATAGTGTTATACTTCCATATCAAAATGGCGCCCAACGTGGGCCACCTCAGTTAGACTCCGGTGGCCTAATTATGACTTTTACTGCGGACTGGGACTTTGAGTGATATGATCATCTGGTGTTCGCTAGTTGATTCACCTCAAGTCTCATATCCAGTGGAAGTTATATGCGGACCTTCGTCTAATCGGTTTGGTATCTACAACTTTTGTAGAGTAAAGTTAAAGTTTTTAAAGTTTTGCTATTTTTTTTTGAAATTTTGTTCGGATTAAAGTAAATTTTTGAGTTTATGAAATGGATAAAGTTTAAAGTTTTCCAATCGTTGATTTGAGTTGAAGTTTTACTTTAGGTTTGACTTTGGTCAAGCCGCAAGTCTGAACAGTTTGTCGAGTTTTTGAATATTTTTCGAATTTTTTAAATTTTTTTGAATTGATCTTTCCCGCTGGCCTTTTTCTATGGAAGTAGTAGGTGGCCTCACAACATTTTTGTTGTGTTCTGACGGAGGCATATCTTTGTTAGTCAACTGGCTGGACAGAGTCATGAGTCTGTGAGACGACTCTTTATCTCTTAGGTAACTTGTTGAGCAGATTTATGACTCTGCCCAGCTGGAAGGCTGGCTAGATATGACGCTCGAGCAACGAGGAAGGCAAGAGTTTTCAGAGGGTGTAAGTGATGCGGGAGACCTTCAGTAATCAGGAGTTGGCATATTGCTAACTGCCTGGCTGAAGACCCTCTAGTTGCATTTTCAGTCTCTAACATCTCCAGCCCTACTTTTCCCAGATTCCGGCGAGAACTCAAGATTTTCATGCACACATTCACACCACTTACCTGCATCGTATGATCTCTGACCTGATTGGAGGGAGAGTGGACTCGGAAAGCCTTGTTGTTGAGAGTTGGCTCTTGGAGGGAGAGGGAGAAAACACTTATGGACATTTTATTCTTCGTTTTACGATAATTCGAGTTTAGCTCATTGCAAGATTTTATGTAAGGTTACGACTTAGGTTACTACAATTTAAATATTTTTTTTGTGTTTGCTTATTATTGCCGGTACATACTATAATATCGATTTTGATCTGAGCGTCGACCTTTAGCAAGGCGGCCAAGAGATTTTTTGGTACGAAGTTGTGAAGTCCTAGTGATCGTTTTTTAGAATTTCTGTAGTTTATCGGAACACCCGGTGTCCTGAAATTTTTGCATCGTTAGTTCTGTCCCAGCTCCTAGACTTGTCAGTATCGCTTTTCGGTATTGCGCACCCAAACTCGTCCATCCCGAACTCACGCGAGACATTACAGCACATTACTCGGTTTCGCTAAGACTGATAGACGCTGTACAATGGCTACCGTGAGAACACCACCCCCGGGTGAAGTTCCTATATAGAGGCCAGACCAGTGTTACATTTGCCAAGAGGGAGATTGGTCTGCCAAGAAAAAGCCTGTAGCCACCATTTGTGGGCACATATTTCATAGAGCATGTCTGCGAGTTTGGATAATGCTCAAGCAAACTGTCCAAACTGCAGATGTCCTCTCACTCAGCAAGACTTCGTGGCTTATACTGGTGCGATTCCGAAGAGGTATCCCACTCGGCACGGGAGTTCAGATCCTCCACAGCAACCATTACAGTTCAATGTGCCTCCACCGACACTTCCACAGCCTATGCGTAGATCTTTATCTCCTGGGTTACATTCAGCACCCATATCACAGAACAGCTCTAAGAGAAATAGTCCGTCACCTGCGCCTTCGGGGCAAGGCCATACACAGACAGGATTATATCCAATCTCAGAACCCAGCTTCAAAATGTAGTACAGACCGAGATCTCTCAAATGATGCACGCGCTGCGAGCGGTGATTACAGATGTCAGACAACGGGTCGCTGCTATTATTCGGCAAGCGGACGCGTCTCGTCCCACACCACCTCCTTTTGGAGAGCGAGCTCAAGCACCCAGAGACTCTGCAGGGACTCCTAGAGATCCGCGTCAGAGACATTCGCTCCCAGCTGGACAACTCCGACCTTTTCCTCCACCTCCATTAGCGTTCGCTCCCCGGGCACCACCACCTTCAGGCCAACAAGCTCTAAACTATTCCTGCCACAGACGCACCAGGAGTACTATCAGGATATGGAACCTGCCGCATAGCGGAAATAATTCTGAATTATCCGTAGATGAGTTCATCTTCAGAGTGGAAGTACTGATTTTTCCTCGTTAGAAGGAGACTTTGGCTTACTGATCAAAAATATGTTCGCCCTGTTGACTGAACCGGCTAAAGATTGGTACTGGTCTCTACTAAGACATAATGCGACGCCGACGTGGGAATATGTCAGGAGTATGTGAATGGGGAGTTGCAAAGGACGACCTGAAAGTCAGAGTCCAGCTGATGTCGCGCAAACAAATACTGGCACCTCTCACCACATCAGCGATTACTGATTGTTGGATATATGTATAACTGTAGATATCCTCCAGGGAAGGTCATATACTGAAGCCCACAAATATCGGGACTACTTCTGAGCCTTTTTCATCGTTGTAATCCTACCGTGTTCCATTAGGAAGGTATTTGACAACCCAAACAAGCAATAATAAAAAAAGGAAAAAGAAGACACCACGCGTAATTAAATTGACCGGACAGTTAAGCTAAGTCATTTCGTGTAAATTAGAATAAATATTGGCTCTTAAAATTTATTGTATTTCCAGAATTTAGATATAGATCTAGTTGTTGATCATGTAAAAAGAAGAACAATGACGCAACATGCAAGTTCATGAATTTCAACAAAACTTAACATATTGTTACACGCCACAAAGTGATACAAGCGACATCTATTGGAAATGGAGACAACTTTAGGTTAGTGACAACCTAGTGAACTGGATTTGGAGAACGGAATATTCACCTTCCACCTTCACCTGGCTGTACAACCCGAAACGACGTAAGGGACGTTCCCCAAAATTACAACAACACTGGGAAGGACCGTATTCAGTAGTGACTAGAATTAATGACGTAGTATACAGGATTCAGCGGGGCACAAGAGGCAAACGGAAAATCGTTCACATAGATCGTTTATGTCAATACTGCGAGCATCAAGACCGTGGATCACCTGTTGCTCGGGACGAACAATTTTAAGAAGGGGGCAGTGTTTCGCGCCACAAAGTGATGCAAGCGACATCTATTGGAAATGGAGACAACTTTAGGTTAGTGACAACCTAGTAAACTGGGTTTGGAGAACGGAATATTCAGGAAGGTTCTAGGATAATTTGTTGAGTATAAATACGGCGCTACTCACATCCAGGAGGCAGTCTTATTTCAGACAGTGAAATGAACGAAGTAAACTATTGCGATAATTAGAAGTACAGTACTAGCGATAACTATAAAAAGTTGATTTGATAATTGTTTGTAAATGTTATAAAAGTTAATAGTGATGTTAAATAAAAGAAAGAACTTGTTAATGATATCTGAAATATTAAGTTTTAAATAACGAACTAAGGCCACGCTCGTAACAACTGGTGTCAGAAGTAAAATAAAATCGCGAAATAAGGTGGTGGCATTTGACTTCGAAATTCAAAGCGGGATTTTGTGAAATCGTGAGTAAAAATTCCGAAATATAATTTTATATTAAACTGTGAGTGAATTACAAAAGACGCAAGAATGGGACGCAAACTAGAGGAGCTTTGCATACAGGATTTGAAAGTTGAGTTGGGGAAGCGGTTATTGCGAACGACAGGTCTAAAGAATGTTCTAGTCGAGTGACTTAGACAAGCTTTGATAGAGGCAGAAAAGAATCCTGAGACATACGCTTTCGAAGAAGAACCAGAAACAGAAGAAGAGCGCCTGCGATGAACATAGAACAGCTTTTGGGTACTTTGATGACCAAAATGGAGCTTTCAACCCTGCAAGTGAAGAATGCTCGTGAGGAATAAAAGAATGCTTTTGAGGAACAAAAGAGTTCTCTAGAAGCCCGTTTGGACGAACAAAAGAATGCTTTTGAGGAACAAAAGAATTCTCTCAAATCCCGTTTAGATGAGCAGAAGAATTTTCTGGAATCACGTTTAGATGAGCAGAAGAAATCTCTGGAGGAACAAAAGAATGTTTTTGAGGAACAAAAGAATTCTCTCAAATCCCGTTTAGATGAGCAGAAGAAATCCCTGGAGGAACAAAAGGATTCTCTGGAAACCCATTTGGACGAACAAAAGAATTCTCTGGAATTCCGTTGGGATGAACAAAAGATTTCTTTACAGAATTATCAAGAAACTTGTTTGGAGGAAAAGAAGAATTTCTGAAAAACTCATTAGACACACAAAATGTGAAAATTGAAGAAATCCACAAGTGTCGGAAGTTAAACAACAAGTATCGGACGTACAACAAAATGTCACGGAGCAGCTTGATAACTTTAAAGCAGATTTGGAGGGGGTAAAGCATCGACAACCTCGACACGAAGGAATTGAAATATACAGTACAGGCAGAATGAAACCTCCAATATTTGATGGACAAAGTTTGTGGCATATTTTCAAGAGACAATTCGAGGCAGCTTCCGAAGTAAATGGGTGGAGCGATGCAGACAAAGCTACAGCTCTGGTATTAGAACTTCGAGGTCCTGCGTCAGAGTTATTACAAACTATACAGATTGAAAAGCAACGTGATTACATATCGCTAGTACAGGCGATGGAATTACGCTATGGAGATGAACACATGCAGCAAGTATATCGCCTGCAGTTACGCAACAGGACTCAAAAGCATGGCGAGTCACTACAACAACTGCAGGCTTATGTGGAAAGATTAGCTTATCTTTCGTACTCTAGCGTATATGCGGATTTCCTTAATGAAGTGGAAACAGAAGCATTTGTGAACGCTATTGCAGATCAAAATTTACAACAAGCGTTACGGCTAGCAGGAAAGAAATCAAGAGCAGAAGCACTAGCCTATGCATTAGCGTATGAATCTGCCAGGCGAGCTTCTCGAAGTGCAGGACGAGTGAGAGAAATTTCGGTGGAGGAATGTACTTGTAACAGAATGCAGCCATCACAGAACAATTCTTCACGCGGTATTCTGCGATGCTGGAATTGTAATAGACCAGGACACCTCCAAAGAGACTGCAGAAAACGCCGTCGACTGGAATCACCAGAAGAGGAGGACAGAACAGAATGCCAAAGATGTCGAGCCAGGGCGCAAGCTATTCCAGGAGAGACTAGAAATCAAGCAGCGACTAGTCGCATCAGCTCCCCTGTTCAGCAGTCGGAAAACATGTAAAAACTAACTTCGGGGGGCAGAAGTTGGTTGGTAGGGTCGAAAGCCCCGAAGTCATCATTCAGATAGCCCAGTTGCACAGAAATAATAGCAGTCTTGTTATATATAGAAGTGTAGGAAAAAATGACTGCGCTGTCACTATCGACACTGGAGCTTCAAGATCTATTAGAGCGGATCTTGTCAAGAACAAATGGCTTCACAATACCACCAAATATTTACTAAGAACAGCAACTGGAGCAGCAGCACAAGTTTTTGGAGACATAAGTTTGGATATTCAACTAGGCGAACTATAATTTCCTCACACTTTCCTAGTTTCAGACATAATGGATGAAAGCATTCTTGGAGTAGACTTTATTACCACATATAAAATAAATCTAGATGTCGTAGAAAGAATACTCAAATATGGCAGCATAGAAATTCCTATGAGACTAGGAGGAGGAACAGATTATCCTGCAAAAATAAGGACGAAGGTCTGTGAGAATATTACTCTCTCTGCATTCTCGGAGACGCTAGTATGGACAAAGCTTACTGATGACATCGGGACCTGCCGATTCTATTTGGTGGAACCTAACCCTACAAAAGTTACATCGAATATCATTGTAGGTAAGACTTTAGTTAAAGCAGAAGGTGCAAAACTAATTCCAGTCAGAGTGCTCAACACATCCAAAAATGAGGTACAACTAAAAGAAGGTGCTATAATTGGAAATTGTGAACCCGTTTATCAGATTGTTAATTTGAATAACGGTAGTGATATTAAGGAAGCAATACCTATACCAACTACAACTCAACAGGTTCAGAAACTTCTTTCATCTACTGCCTTAAGTGAACAGCAATACAACGATGCCAAAGAGGTGATCGATGAACTTTCAGAATTATTTGCAATGAATGAGGATGATTTCGGCAAAACAAATCTAGTCCAGCATCGGATTTATACAGGAGATTCTAGGCCCATTCGGCTGATACCACGAAGACTACCATTAGCGAAACAATCAAAAGTTACAGATATGATAAACTCCATGAAGGAAGATGGCATAATAGAGGAATCTAACAGCCCTTGGACATCGCCAGTTGTTTTAGTCGGGAAAAAGGATGGCAGCACCAGATTCTGCGTAGACTACCGCCAACTAAATAACGTAACCAGAAAGGATAGCTACCCATTACCAAGGATTGATGATACATTGGACACCCTTTCCGGAGCGCAATGGTTTTCCACACTGGACTTGAAGAGTGGTTACTGGCAAGTGGAAATACATCCCGAGGACCGAGAGAAAACTGCCGTCTCAGTTGGAAGTGGCTTATGGCAATTCAGAGTTATGCCATTTGGATTATGTAATGCTCCAGCCACATTCGAACGACTCATGGAATGTGTTTTACGAGGATTAACCTGGAAAACATGTCTGGTCTACTTAGATGACATAATAGTAATCGGAAGGACATTCGAGGAACATAAAAACAATTTACGGGACGTACTTCAAAGACTGAGAGATGCGCAACTAAAGCTCAGTACGAATAAATGCGCTCTATTTAAAAGTGAAGTAAAATATTTGGGGCACATAGTTTCATCACAAGGCGTAAGAACTGATCCAGAAAAGATAACAGCTGTCAAAAATTGGCCAATTCCAAAAGGCAAACATCAAATAAGGAGTTTTCTTGGTCTAGCTACCTACTACAGGCGATTCGTAAAAGGTTTTGCAGATATAGCAAGGAGCCTACATCAACTTGCAGAAAAAGGAAAGCCGTTCATATGGTCATATAAATGTAACGGGAGTTTTGAGAATTTGAAGCAGCATCTCTGTGAAAGTCCAGTACTTCACTATCCAATGTTGGGAAAAACTTTTATATTGGACACGGATGCCAGCAATTTAGGTATCGGGGCAGTACTTTCACAGGAGAAGGATGGTCAAGAGGTGCCAGTAGCGTATTATAGCAAAGCACTTTCAAAATCAGAGAGAAATTATTGTGCTACAAGAAAAGAGCTACTTGCTATTGTAAGTTCAACAAAACCTTTCCATAAATACCTCTACGGGCAGAAATTTATGCTCCGCACAGACCATGCAGCGCTTAACTGGCTTTTGCAGTTTAAGAACCCTGAAGGGCAAGTAGCGAGATGGATAGAGTGACTCCAAGCTTATGACTTTGAAATCCAACACCGAAGAGGACATATCCATGGAAATGCAGACGCCCTTTCACGACGTCCATGCAAACATTGCGTTTGGGTGGAAGAAAAAGAAACAAAGGCAACTATACAGCAACTATACAGCTGGAAGTATCGACGGGTTGGGACAACTAGAGCTTGCGAACAGCACAACGGGAAGACCCAGACATATCACCCATTCTTGCTTGGAAAGAAGACATGGAAAGACCACAATGCAAAGATATCTCGGAGAGGAGTGCGAAACTGAAGAGCTACTGGGCTCAATGGAATTCTCTTCACGTTGAGTGTGGTATATTAAAACGCAAGTGGGAAGCAACTAACTGTGAGTCTTTCCGAATGCAGACAGTCGTGCCAGCATCCAAGGTCAAAGAAGTTTTAGAAGAAATGCACAGTGGGTCATCTGGAGGATATTTGGGGGTGAATAAAACAATTTCCAAAATACGAGAACGGTTTTATTGGTTACATATGCGAGAGGATGTTGAGGAGCGGTGCCGAAGATGCACTATCTGTGCTTCTTGTAAAGGACCGCCACACAGATGCAGAGGAGAAATGCATAAGTATAATGTAGGAGCGCCATTTGAAAGGATAGCCATAGACATCGCTGGACCTTTTCCAGAAACAGATAACGGTAACCGTTACATATTAGTTGATATTGACTATTTCAGTAAATGGCCTGAAGCTTTTGCAATTCTTAATCAAGAGGCAACCACAGTGGCGGAATAAATTATAATGAATTGGGTCAGTAGATTTGGTGTGCCTCATGAACTTTATTCGGAGCAAGGACGGAACTTCGAATCACGGACTTTCCAAGAGATGTGTAAAATGCTGGGAATAAGAAAAACCAGAACAACTCCTCTGCATCCACAATCTGATGGCATGGTAGAGCGCTTCAACTGAACATTGGTCGAGCATCTAAAGAAAGTAGTCGACTATCACCAACGCGTTTGAGATCGACATATTCCCATGTTCCTAATGGCCTATCGATCAGCTGTTCACAAGACAACCGGACAAACTCCAGCAAAAGTCATATTCGGAAAGGAGATGCGGTTACCTAGCGACCTTAAGTTTGGTACACCCAGAGGTGAACAAAAGTTACCAGACGATTATGTATCGGACTTAGACAACGATTAGCTGATGTACGCGAGGTCACGAGAGCAAAACTAGCAATAAATACCGATCGGATGAAGACCCGCTATGACTTACGTGCTAATTCAGCCGGATTTAATGAAGGTGACCTTGTTTGGCTGTACAACCCGAAACGACGTAAAGGACGTTCCCCAAAATTACAACAACACTGGGAAGGACCGTATTCAGTAGTGACTAGAATTAATGACGTAGTATACAGGATTCAGCGGGGCACAAGAGGCAAACGGAAAATCGTTCACCTAGATCGTTTATGTCAATACTGCGAGCATCAAGACCGTGGATCACCTGTTGCTCGGGACGAACAATTTTAAGAAGGGGGCAGTGTTTCGCGCCACAAAGTGATGCAAGCGACATCTATTGGAAATGGAGACAACTTTAGGTTAGTGACAACCTAGTAAACTGGGTTTGGAGAACGGAATATTCAGGAAGGTTCTAGGATAATTTGTTGAGTATAAATACGGCGCTACTCACATCCAGGAGGCAGTCTTATTTCAGACAGTGAAATGAACGAAGTAAACTATTGCGATAATTAGAAGTACAGTAGTAGCGATAACTATAAAGAGTTGATTTGATAATTGTTTGTAAATGTTATAAAAGTAAATAGTGAAGTTAAATAAAAGAAAGAAATTGTTAATGATATCTGAAATATTGTGTTTTAAATAACGAACTAAGGCCACGCTCGTAACAATATCCTAGTGAGGATAGAGAATCCTAGACAGCTTTCTTCTCTTTCATAGCCGCACGCTGACATCTAAGAGGCCTCTTCGATGGAGCACCATTGCAAGAAAACGAAACTGTAAGTGAAATAATGACTTCCTATAAAAAAAGATCTTTAAAAAAAAAATACCTAAAAACCAAAAGCAAAAAACAAAATGACAAATATATAGGCAGGATTTTTTCTCGCAAATACTCGTACCTGAATAATTTTTTTAATACCATCTCGAATGAATACAATTGGAGAAACGTTTAGTTAGGAGATTTTCTGTATATAAATTTTTTTTGAAAGTGTTAACTTAATCAAACTTAACAAGCAGGTCATGTTTAGAGTTAATGAATGAATTTTAACATAATGGTGACATTCCTTGGCTCATACCATATATCATGGAACATGATTGGTATATAAAGATTAATTTCTGCTCATCTAACTTGATGTATATACATATGTGTTTCTTTGGGTCATACTCAATAATACATCGCTTGTCCATCGTTTGATTCTATCAAAGATTTCGTTTATATAAACTCGTATCACAAACATACACTTTTTTTGAAACGAATTTAAACAACTTCATGAACTTGGATCGCGGACTGTATTCTCAATGAATAATGTTAGCTTAAATAAGTTGTTCACCAAAAGGATTGATTACATAAGATAAATAAGTTGGGATAGTTAAATTTTTGTTCCTATCCTTAAGGATTGATTAAACATTATCAGTGAATTTATTTAACGTAAGTTTTGTTTTTCAATCCCGAAAAGAATGATTGGGTATCCTTTTTGAGGTGTAGTAAGACATCCTTCATGAACTTGGATCGTGGAGTGTATTCTCAATTAATTGTGTTAGATTAGTTAAGTTTTGGTCTCCAATCTCGTAAGGATTGATTACATAAGACAAATCATTCCGTATAGCTTAGTTTTCGTAATAATTCCTTAGGGCTCAATTGGATACTATCGGTTAAATTCTTGTTAGTAACACTACGCTTTGCACTTAATGCATTAAAAGCTAGCCAATCAATACAGTATGTGTGGTGCTGAAGGCGCTAAGGACTAATATAGTGGATAACATGTTTTTGGGAATAATGAATTCTTAGGTTTTCTTAGTTTTCTCCTCTCACTCTCCCGGAGTCCTCTTCCCTTGACATGAAGGTCGACTAGGCTCACTACTCCTCTCTTTCCAGGTCAACTAGGGATGCTGAAAATTATCTGCTCTCAGTGTCAATTGGGTGGTTGGGGCGAGCAGAGAAGGCCCAACATCTGCGCCTTCACAATGGATGAAGGTGGGTGGTGTAAGGGTCCTTCAGGACCGAATTTGTGCAACGGCCTTTGGTTTGTAGGCACGAAAATTTTTTATTTGTGGCATTGGCACATCGGAAAGTTTTCGTGGAACCTCTCCACACTCTCCGACAATAGCCGAGGCGACCTAGTGTGCCGCCCTGCACTCAACGCTGTTCACCGAGTGATCTGTCAGCTCATGCTAGCAGTCTGGACTTCACGTCCAATTTAATCACTCTCACATAGATCCATTACATAGGGTACCATGCAGGAGGCGTTCTGACACATTTTCAAGCGAATATATGTGCTAAAATGAATATATTAACAAGAGGTATACTTGCCCCTAGGCTGGGCAGGTCCCAAGCGGCACATTGGCATCCTGTGGCCTACCAGCCAGTTAAGCTGGCTGGATGCCTTCTTAGGGCAACCAGGATTGAAGAAAATACGACAAGCAAGTATGACAGATCATTCCGTTTAATTACTCGCGATCAGGGGTTTATGTCTTTAGCGTGGTACACCCCTATTAACTTCCCCTGCAGATCCTCAAGCTCATAAAGGGCATTTTCTTTCTTTGCTCTAATGCGACACTTCAAAATATTCGTCCTAATTTCGCACTAATCTGTTTTGGAAATTACTCTGTATAAAATGTCTCCTATATACTTCTTGAACAATTCTAAAACTGACAGGCTTCGCTCTTAGATCATAAGCTTTTGAACCCTGTTCGAACGCGTAGTTCAGATTCTCCTGCGCTCTCGCACGTATCAATCTTAGTTTGTATTCAGCATTCACTCTTAGAGGTTGATTTAACGTTTCGAGGCTCCTAAGGATGGGATGGGAGCTCGCGTGGTCAACCATCTGTTGACCGAATAGTACTTTGCATGGTGAGAAACCAGTCGCTTGGTGGACAGAGCTCCTGACGGAGCTAGCGATATGACTCAGCTTCTCATCCCACTTAGTGTGTTCGTCCTGGATGTAGGCTCTAATCCCCGACAATAGAGATCGGTTCACTGGCCCTAATGCATTCGCCTGCGGCGAATAAATTGCTGCGCGCATGTCCTTCACACCATATTTATCCAGCAGTCTGGCAAACTGAGCCGAGCAAAAGTGAACTCCATTGTCGGAGACTATCGTCTCCGGGACTACGAACATGCGAAACACTTCTTTTTCAATGAATTTACAAACATTAAGAGTAGGTGCCTTCCTCATTGGTTTGAGAATCGGGAATTTGAAGAAGTGGTCAAAGACTATTGATAAACAGACATTCCCATTCGTTGTTTTATGATATGGACCTAAAAAATCTATGTACAACTTTTGCCACGGTCTTTCAGTCACAGAGTGAGCTCCCTTAGGTGGTCTGTGTATGGTATTAGGGGCTTTAATTTCTTTGCACACGTCAGAGGCACCTACGTAATTTCTGACATCGACTGTCATTCAGATGTCATCTTAAACGTTCCAGTGTTTTCCCTTTTCCTCCATGCGAAGCTTGTGGCGGATCATACGCTCTTGAAATGACGTCGGAGATAAGCCCACGCGGAATCCAAAGCTTCCAAGCTTCCTCTTCCTGAATCCGATCACCTGTCCTAGAAGCAGTGCGAATATATACGTAGGCATTCCTAACACAGAGATCTGATAGTTTATCAGAAGTTGATTTAACTTTTTTCCTCAGCTCCTCATTTTCCAACGAGTTAAAATATGGAGAACTTAGGTCAATTTCTTCAGCAGGTGTCAGGCTGTCACAGTGTATACGTGAAAACGCATCAGAAACAACATTCAGGCTTCCTTTCCGGTGTTTGATAGTGAAGTCGAAGCCTTGAAGCTTCAGACTCCACCGAGCAAGTCGACCGCTGAGGTCATTTTGAGATATAAGCCATTTCACGATCGCATGATCGGTCACTATTTTTTATTATTTTATTACAGAAAGTACACAATATCTTTAATCTTTTAAAGTACATTATAAATTGGAAAATAAAAAGAGAAAAGCGTGAGTTCAAAAAAAAAAAAAAAAAACAAATAAAAACAAAAATAAAAGAAAAAACAGAGTTCAATCGGTATAACAATGATAGTACTAATAAAAATTCCAAAACAAAAGAAGAAGAAAAAAAAATCTTATAAAAAATAACTAATATTACCTACTAATCATAAGAAGCAATTCCACCACCACTACGGTATATGGGAGTAAAGCAGGGTTCTGAACTCTCCAACTGTACCCGCACTCCTCACTCTATTTGGCAAATTATTCCAACTATGAGCAATATAAACAAAGTAAGACCCTTCCAATACTCGCCTATTAAATCGCATGATCAAAACGTTACGGTGCCGCGACGATTGAACGAAAGAAATGTAGTCAGCCAGATAATCCGGGACACCCGTGCGCACTAATTTATAAAAATAGACAAGTGCCTTGCGCCTGACATACGACTCCAAAGAACAGCCGAGAAGATCTTTGCTAAACGGGTAGGTTGGATCAAACCTGCGAAGACCGAAAATAAATTTAATGCAGTCGTTAAAGGCAACATTAATTCTGCGACGGCAACATGAATCGAGTAGTGGATAAATAAGACTTCCATTAGAAAAATAGGGTATGATCAGGGCTGTGACGAGTTTCAGTTTGATGCTGCAGCTTAAAATCTGGGTAGAAAGCCTAAACCGCCGCAATCCACCATAAATTTTGCCAATGAGGAAAGATATATGATCACAACAGCTCAATCTTGAATTGATCTTTATTCGCAAATTTGTAGCCTGCTCACCATAGGGTAAGACACGGCCGTCAAGAAAGACGGGAGGAATATATGCTTCTAAGGAGTCATAGCGTATCACAAGGCATTGAGACTTGCCTGGATTAATCATGAGGTCGTTATTTTCTGCTCAGCCATAATCTCTTTCCAAGTCCTCATTTAGACGTGCAATGCAGTCTTTTATGAGACCAATTGGTCTGCTAGTGTACAATTGAACATCGTCGGCATATAGGTGAACGTTAGTATTACGTACGCCATCGGTCAGATCATTAATAAATAAGCTAAATAATAGTGGACCCATAACAGAACCCTGAGGTAGACCGGAAGACAAAGGAAGCAATTCAGAGAACATTTCATTAAGGCGAACCTGCTGATATCGTCCAGAGAGGAAGCTAGAGACTAAATTAATAGCCGAGGGGGAAAAACCGAAATTCGAAGATAATTTATTCATTAGCTTAAAATGATTAACACAATCGAAAGCTTTGGTAAAATCTAGCATTACAAGAATACCCACTTCACCTCTACCCAGGATGCATCTCAGGTCTGTGGTGACCTTTAGCAGAGCAGCTTCACACCTATGGTGCGAGCGGAAGCCAGACTGCCAGCGGGAAAGCATATTCATAGCGGTAATGCATATCTGTAATCATGCATCATGAAAGCATGTAATTGCATATAAATCATATGCACATCTCCGCAAAAGAAATATGATTCCAAGATTACAACTAAAGTTTGTCATTCATTTCAAAAGCTAAAACTCGAATAAACAAAAATCAAAATACAATTGACATACATACAGATTTGTATGTAATCACTTTTGTGTCATTCATTCATACCTCGTTATGAATGAAGTAATATAAAACGCAACAGATTAGAGCGCAAGCGGAAATAAATTAGGTATGTGCAATGCACCAAATTTATCAATGGCAACAAAAAACGCTGCTCGCGTGAGGTCACCGTTTCTTTCATAATGATACGGTGAGAAAATTATCGAATGTACGTAGCTTTAAGAAATTAATGTAAATAGCTTATTTAGCAATAATTGGCGATTATAAATAAAGTAGCATTAAGAAAGCAATAAAGAATAAAGTTTTGACCATTGAACGGTAAAGACAAGGGCTTATTCTTCAGAGCGCAGCGGCAATTAGCCAGGTGTTCCCCTACCATAAGATATAGACGCTTTTTAGCCAGATATCTTCAACATTAAGATATTGAGGCACTCCAGCCAAATATCAAGCAAGGATTGAGGCATTCAGCCAGATCCACAGGTAATTGTTATTTCTTTGCCTTTCATGAATATTGAGGCGATACGCCATATATTCGGCATAGTGAATAATTAATTTAAATCATGAATTGAATATTGGATATCGGCGAATACGTCAATCCATTGGCAACCAGCGTGAAGGCAAACTTAACAGCCAGCATCTGGCTGCACATAAGTTTTTCGAGGACTTTAGACAGGAAACACACAAGGCTTATGGGTCGAAATCAGAGGGGCAAGAGATCACAGTCTTTTTCGGCATTGGAATCACTGTCGGTTTTTTCCACCTTGACGGGAAGACAGATGTAGTCAGAGTAGTACTGAGTATATGCAAGATACATGGGCCAATGTAGGCGTAAATAACTTTTATAAACTTTGGGAAAAGGCAATCAGGGCCAACTGCATCTGATTTAGTGGTAAAGAGCGCTTCATGAAGTTCATGAATGTCAACACATCTAAAATTAAATAAAGATACATGATTCTGCTGAGGAGGAGTCATGATATTGACATCGACATCAGCAGCTATTAAGTTGTTATGAGTGGAAACAAAATGCTGATTAAGTTCATTGACATTGAACTCCTGATGTTTAATGTTATCCTTTCCACAGATTCCAGTCGCTCTGAGATTCTTTCATAAAATTTTAGGAGAGAGCATAGGATCAAATTTCGAGCGAAAGCGATTATATTTTGCAGAAACGAATTGCAGGAGTGGCCTTATTATGCGCATTTCTGTATAAGGCACGCGCACCACTGGTCCTGAGCCGTTTAAATAGATGGTACAAATGTTCACGTTTCGCAATAAGGGAAGCGATAGCTGGAGTATACCATGGACATGGCTTTCTATCAGTCCTCCTAGTTACTAGAGGTACATGCTTGTCTAAAAGGAAATTAGTGAGATATTCAAAGACTTCGACTTGCTCATAAAGTCTATTGCATCGTATATCCATGTATGGATATGAGGGCTGTAGGAGCAAACTCCTTTAGCCAGGTCCCACTGACAAGTAATGCATGGATATTTGTGTTAGTAAAAATCAAGCGCAGCTCATACGTTTTATTACGTACATTCCTGGCATTCGGCGTGCACACATTTAAACCTTCACACTGCCCACTAAAAACGCTCTTACTCTGTTGGATTCAATATCATCATATATACTAATAATATGCACAGAGTATGAGAGAGTATGGGCCCTAGTTAGACAATTCAGAGTATGAACACATTGTTAGAACTATACATAAATTTGAATATAAAGAGGGGAAAATGGAATTGCTTCTAATGCCTGAAGAACCGAACAAATTAAAACTAAAATTGCAAAATAAAAAAGAGATGAAAAATAAAAAAATAGAAGAATCGCGACATACAGAACTTAAAAATAAAATTAATCAGATAGAGAAAAAAAAGAAAAAGTATAGCTATCTTAAGAATTACACACTAACAATCACAATTATTCTTGAGAACTATTTTAACACTAACCATGCTGTTGCTCCGACGCTGACGCTGGGATCAGCAGAGATGGATTCAGAATTTTTACTGGAGATGAACCACCGGCCTACTTTACATGCACAATACCATTTCTGGTGGTTACAGAATGCAGGGAACCAGTCCGACGGAGCCGAGTCGCTTCACGCAGAAAGGTGCTTGGGTGTGAGACTCTCGTTAATATATACATTACCGTCAGACGTACAGCCATCGATTTGCGATAGTTTTACTCCACCACATTTACGAAATGCTGCAATAAGTGCTCGGCTTTCAACTTGATTAGAGAGTATAGCAATGATAGGGGAAGCACTAGACAGCAGGTCCGGGCCAGCAGATCTAACTGTCAATTTAATACGAAAGGCTTCAACATGCGATGATAGCTCGTGTCCTACTATATGGGCAATGTTGTGCAGCATTTTAGAGAGGTCTTCACTAGGTCCAGAGGGAATACCCCTGATTACCACATCGGATAGCAATTCGATTTCTTCACCATTCACACAACACTAGCTCTCCGGCGTTATAATTTTCTCCTCCAAGGCAATGATCTGCAGCTTCATAGGTGTGACCAACTCAGCGATCATTTTAGAAATACGTACTTCCAGCTGTTTAGATATATAAATAATTTTACTGACCCGTCTGCCTTACAAATCTTTTAAAATATCCTCAGTGACGACGGTTGACGGCTGTCCACAGAGGTTCACTGGTGTTGTAGTTTCCGATGCAGCACGAACTTTTTCCCCTGATTGCGGGTTGCACTCGTTGTAGCTGAAATGTCCACCATCATGACAATCAAAAGTAAAACTTGTTCCAGGTCTTAAGAAAGGAAAACAATTTAACAATTTAACCGATGCGGCAGACGTCCCAAGATGATGCGGAACAGGATCACGAATTCAACACAATTATTACTGACAGTTGGACCGGGATATAATATTTTAGCCTGCGAAATTTTGATAATTCAATCGGAGCAAAAATAAACATGTCTACTCTCTTCCAGACATACTCTACTACAAAATGGCTTGAACGGGTTAAGCTCAATGAAAGACCGGAACTTCTGCACACTCAAAAGTGCTGTTAAGCATTCCTGCTCTGTGACGGTGTAATTCCGCTGTGCCGATTTCAAATTTTTCGATACGTAGGCTATTTGCTTCTCGTGGCCATCGTAATCTAGTTGTAACCGTACTCCCCCATTACCTTGTGGGCTCGCATCACACTGGATAACGAACGGTTTGGTGAAATCGGGACTTACTAATAAAGGAGCTGAAGTAAGTTTCGGCTTCAATAACTCCGGAGACGTCAGGGCTTCAGGTGTCCATTGGAACTGACTGTGATCTTTCAAGGTGTCAGTTATGGAGGCCGCTAGATCAGCATAGTTCGGAATAAACCGACGATACCATTTCGCCATACCCAGTAGGCTTCGGACTTGCCGAACATGTTTAGGTGTCCGGTAGTCGACTATAGCTGAAATCTTATCCGGGTCTGTTTTTATTCCTCCTTTCCAACAATGAAACCCAAATATTTTGTCTCTGTAATGCAGAACTTACTCTTCTCTACAATGACAGTGAGGCCAGCTTTCCGTAAACAATCCGCTACACCGGATAATAAAATGAAATGAGAGTCAAAATCTGATGACAGTATTAATAAGTGGTCTAAGTAGACGAGAACATTCTCACGAAGATCGAATGGAATGACCTTATCCATGAAGTGGCACATAGATTGTGGAGCATTGCAGAGGCCGAATGGAATCACGGTGTACTGATGGAGAGAATGACCAGGAACTGCCAACGCGGTCTTCTCGCTGGAATCAGCGTCTAGGGGGATCTGCCAGAAAGCGTCCTTCAGGTCCTGGTTGTAATGTAATTTGCCGCAGGAAGTCTACTCAGAAGTGCGTCTATTTGCGGCAGCCGAAAGGCGTCCTTCTTAGTAACTGAGTTGACCTTCCTAGCATCACAACAAAGCCGAACCTTTCCAGGCGTCCCCACTAGAACAACTGGAGAGTTCCAAGAACTCTAGCTCTCCTCTATCACACCTAGTGATAGCATGCATCTCAGCTCAGCATCCATTAAGCATTGTACTGCCGCCGAAATCGGATAAAACCTCTGCTGCATCATTTGTCTCAATCTAGTGAGTGACAAGAGATGTTTCTCGAAGGAAGGCGAAGGAAGGAAAAAGTTTCTTCGTGGCTTCAAGACGTTGATTTTCTCGAACGGAAAGAACCTGGCAGTCAGTGTCTGAGACAGTTACTAGGCTTGGTATCACTTCAGAAAATATATCCGGAACCAGATTCAACCCAAATAGATGCCAGAAGTCAATTCCCAGATATAGTGCTTGTGTGAGCCCAAAAACCACGTAATAATGCACGTTTTGTGATGTCTAAGTCCGCATGACCATGACATTCGTCATCGCATCCGTAGCTTCCTGCGCTTGCGTGTGATAGCTCCTCCATTCGACGTTTGCTTCCGCCAGTCTCTCTAGAGCTCCCTGCCCTAGGATACTGACAGTGGTACCGCTATCAAGTAACCCAACAACAGTTCGTCTGAGCAGCTTAACTTCGGTTCTGTCTTTATTTGTCGACAATATTCACGCCAAGGTACAGTAGATCGTTTATTTTTCTTATTAAGGTCCGAATCTGGGTGCATAATTCCTACGAGCTCCGCCACTTATTAGAAGATACGGTATCGCACTGCGTTGTAATTTCGTAGATGCGTGTGGTAGGGCGACAGTGGATATAAAACAGGCTTCACGGCCACTCGTCATCCCAGAGCTTCTTGGTGGCCGTTTCAAAATCGAAGTGATTAGAAACCGGACATCCTGCTCAGCAACAACACTCGAGGAAGGTACGGTTGGTTCTCGCGGTGTGTCCTCCTCTAGAGAAGTGTCTATCAGAAGGGTCGTGGCGCGCTACTGATGGAAACGGGAGCTTGCAAGTCTGCAGAGAAGTCAATTAAATTCTCTGCTTCTATTAAGGAGCGATTCTCAGCATTTGGACTGTCAGGTGGGCTGTCAATATCACCAGATATTAACGGGCAGTTTATTGCTTCGGCGAGGTCTGCTGATTGAGCAGACTCTCTTCCCTGTTCAATAATTGTGCTTACGTTGTCGAGGCTATTGCCATTCGATACGTTGGAATTGACCGAGAAAAAATGTTGGGATTCCCGACCCGTCTCTCGTTTTTCTGTAAAGAGTGTCTACAGTTTGGCTAAAAGACATTTTTGCATCCGCATCCATAGCAGAACACTTGTTGTCTCTCTTTCAAGCAGTGTTGCTATAAATGCCCTTGTTGATCACAATTCCAACAGATTGCTGCTGGTGTATTCGAGATAGCTAACACCTCGGTTATGGTGTGGCCAGATTCAGGTAATATCGGTAAGTCAGGGTAAAAATTATGAAAGTCTTCGATCTGACTCACCCGCTGATGTCGACAAGGGTTCAGGCTACTAGTAGTTGCAATCCACAATTGCGTAGCTTGAATTTGTGTGACGAGTTATCTCAGCTGCCCAATGGTATCTCTCGGGTGCAGACAAGTCTTCTTCTGGATCTTCGGCAACAGGTTAGCCTTAACTATTTCCAGAAACCCACTATCTGGCATTGAAGTCAGCTGTTGATCACGCAACTGCACCAGATTTTGATGGTAAGTTGCAAAAGACTTGCCAGATTTTTGTCTACGGGACATAAATTGGACTCGCACCTTCAAATAATCTCTTGGGAACTCCCCACTTAGATAGGAGAGCTACCTTGATGTACTCCCACGCTGGTGTAGGGTTTAGATGGAGCAACGACCAATACCAATCCATGGCCGGACCTGCGAGCAACGTGCTCATGGTTCGAACAAGGAGGTCAAAATCTCCTTCGAGAGCAGAGTAGGTGAGTGCCTCAACTCGGAAGACAAACTCATATACTGCTGGTTTGGAACTGTCTCCACTATACCAAATGTTCCATCTACATATAGGACTACCTGATCGCCGTGACCCTGAGTTACGGCGAGGTCTATCGTTCTGGTAAGCATAGGTCTGAGGAATGTTATTTGGCCTCGGTTCCTGTGAACGGGGGGTTGCAGGTCTGCAGAGAAGTCAATCAAATTCTCTGCTTCTATTAAAGAGTGATTCTCAGCATTTCGACTGTCAGGTGAGCTGTTAATATCACCAGATATTAACGGGTAGTTTATTGTTTCGCCGAGGTCTTTGTTGTACTCTAGGTGCACCCATAGGTGGTGGTGGTCGAGTAGTATCTACCGTGGGAATGGGTGCAGCAGGAGCTGGTTGATTAAGATGGGTAAAAATTTCAACTCTCAGAATACCCATTCTCTGTGTGATTTCTTTTCGAATTAGGTCCTGTATATGAATTCGAAGGCCACGCATCAATGTTTCTGAGGCTACTAGGCCCTGATCATGGGTAGTAGGTGCTGGACTATTCATTCTCGAATTCGGCTGAGGAAAGGTTGCTGAATAGAGACTTTGTACATTCGGAGACAAAGATCCATGATTTGGCGGTGGAATCATTAATGGAGGCAGATTGAATGCAGGAACGGATTGTCGAAAGTCTTGATTTACAGGCTTCGTAAAAGTCTTTTTCGAAATGGCGCCTGTATAGACCGTGAAGTCATACTACGTGAGACGACACCTACAATTCGGGCAGTTAGACTGTTCCCCTATCCACGTTCGCAAACATGCCTTGTGGATCACATGTCCACAAACAGTCTCTACTGGCTTCCTCTTGACGGATCTGTCTCCATCCTGAGATATGGTGCATTGTTCAGGCGCCTTTTTTGAAATGTCCGTGGTGGGAGGTGGCGTTCTCACGGTAGCCATTGTTAAAAATTCGCAAAGTCAGACGAAAGTCCGGGATGGTCAGAGTCAAGGTAACCGAATCTTACTGATTCGGAAATGTTAGAACTTTTTCACCAACAAAGGACTGATGTCAAAATAAAATATAATATGCAATTTCAGTGTTGCCAATTAATCAAAAGCAAACAATCCAATGTAAGCTCCAGACTATAGAGCCATACCAACTCTAATTCTAGCATGGATAAAAAAAACAAAGATATTTGCCTATACTTCCACGATGGAAATTTGCTTGGGTGTGAGGCTCTCGCTAATATATACAATACCGTCAGATGTACAGCCATCGATTTGCGATAGTTTTATTCCACCACATTTACGAAATGCTGTAATAAGTGCTCGGCTTTCAACTTGAATAGAGAGTATAGCAATGATAGGGGAAGCACTAGACAGCAGGTCCGGGTCAGCAGATCTAACTGTCGATTTAATACGAAAGGCTTCAACATGCGATGATAGCTCGTGTCCTACTATATGGGCAATGTTGTGCAGCATTTTAGAGAGGTCTTCATTAGGTCTAGCGGGAATACCCCTGATTACCACATCGGATAGCTGTTCGATTTCTTCACCATTCACACAAAACTTGCTCCCCAGCGATATAATTTTCTCCTCCAAGTAATGATCTGCAGCTTCGTAGGTGCGACCGACTCAGCGATCATTTTAGAAATACGTACTTCCAGCTGTTTAGATGTTTGAATAATTTTACTGACCCGTCTGCCTTCCAAATCTTTTAAAATATCCTCAGTGACGACGGCTGACGGCTGTCCACAAAGGTCCACTGGTGTTGTAGTTTCCGATGCAGCACGAACTATTTCCCCCTGATTGCGGGTTGCTCTCATGGTAGCTGAATTGTCCACCATCATGACAATCAAAAGTAAAACTTGTTCCAGGTCTTAAGAAAGGAAAACAATTAAAGAATTTAACCGATGCGGCAGACGTCCCAAGATGATGCGGAACAGGATCACGAATTCAACACAATTATTACTGATAGCTGGACCGGGATATAATATTTTAGTCTGCGAAATTTTGATAATTCAGTCGGAGCAAAAATAAACACGTCTACTCTCTTCCAGACATACTCTACTACAAAATGGCTTGAACGGCTTAAGCTCAATGAAAGGGCGGAACTTCTGCACACTCAAAAGTGCTGTTAAGCATTCCTGTTCTGTGACGGTGTAATTCCACTGTGCCGAATTCAACTTTTTCGAGACGTAAGCTATTGGGTTCTTGTGGCCATCGTCATCTAGTTGTAACAGTACTCCCCCATTACCTTGTGGGCTCGCATCACACTGGATAACCAACGGGTTGGTGAAATCTGGACTTACTAATAACGGAGCTGAAGTAAGTTTCGGCAATAAATCCAGAGACGTCTGGGCTTCAGGTGTCCATTGGAACTGACTGTGATATTTCAAGATGTCAGTTATGGAGGCCGCTAGATCAGCATAGTTCGGAATAAACCGACGATACCATTTCGCCATACGCAGTAGGCTTCGGACTTGCCGAACATTTTTAAGTGTCCGGTAGTCGACTGTAGATGAAATCTTATCCGGGTCTGTTTTTATTCCTCCTTTCCAACAATGAAACCCAAATATTTTGTCTCTGTAATGCAGAACTTACTCTTCTCTACATTGACAGTGAGGCCAGCTTTCCGCAAACAATCCGCTACACAGGATAATAAAATGAGATGAGAGTCAAAAGTCTGATGACAGTATTAATAAATCGTCTAAGTAAACGAGAACATTCTCACGAAGATCGAATGGAAAGACCTTATCCATGAGGTGGCAATAGTTTGTGGAGCATTGCAGAGGCCGAATGGCATCACGGTGTACTGATAGAGAGAATGACCAGGAACTGCCAACGCGGTCTTCTCGCTGGAACCAGCGTCTAGGGGGATCTGCCAGAAAGCGTCCTTCAGGTCCAGGTTGTAATGTAATTAGCCGGAGGAAGTCGACTCAGAAGTGCGTCTATTTGCGGCAGCCGATAGGCGTCCTTCTTAGTAACTGAGTTGACCTTCCTAGCGTCAAAACAAAGCCGAACCTTTCCAGGCGTCCTCACTAGAACAACTGGAGAGCTCCAAGAACTCTGGCTCTCCTCTATCACACCTAGTGATAGCATGCGTCTTAGCTCAGCATCCATTAAGCATTGTACTGCCGGTGAAATCGGATAAAAACTCTGCTACATCATTTGTCTTAATCTAGTGAGTGACAAGAGCTGTTCCTCGAAGGAAGGCGAAGGAAGGAAAAAGTTTATTCGTGGCTTCAAAACGTTTATTTTCTCGAACGGAAAGAACCTGGCAGTCAGTGTCTGAGACAGTTACTAGGCTTGGCATCACTTCAGAAAATATAACCGGAACTAGATCCAACCCAAATAGACGCCAGAACTCAATTCCCAGATATAGTGCTTGTGTGAGCCCAAAAACCAGGTTATAATAATGCACGTTTTTGATATCTAAGTCCACATGACCATGACATTCGTCATCGCATCCGTAGCTTCCTGCGCTTGAGCGTGATAGCTCCTCCATTCGACGTTTGCTTCCGCCAGTCTCTCTAGAGCTCCCTGCCCTAGGATACTGATAGTGGCACCGCTATCAAGTAACCCAACCACAGTTCGTCTGAGCAGCTTAACTTCGGTTCTGTCTTGATTTGTCGACAATATTCACGCCAAGGTACAGTAGATCGTTTATTTTTCTTATTAAGGTCCGAATCTGGGTGCATAATTCCTACGAGCTCCGCCACTTATTAGAAGATACGGTATCGCACTGCGTTGTAATTTCGTAGATGCGTGTGGTAGGGCGACAGTGGATATAAAACAGGCTCACGGCCACTCGTCATCCCAGAGCTTCTTGGTGGCCGTTTCAAAATCGAAGTGATTAGAAACCGGACATCCTGCTCAGCAACAACACTTGAGGAAGGTACGGTTGGTTCTCGCGGTGTGTCCTCCTCTAGAGAAGTGTCTATCAGAAGGGTCGTGGCGCGCTACTGATGGAAACGGGAGCTTGCAAGTCTGCAGAGAAGTCAATTAAATTCTCTGCTTCTATTAAGGAGCGATTCTCAGCATTTGGACTGTCAGGTGGGCTGTCAATATCACCAGATATTAACGGGCAGTTTATTGTTTCGGCGAGGTCTGCTGATTGAGCAGACTCTCTTCCCTGTTCAATAATTGAGCTTACGTTGTCGAGGCTATTGCCATTCGATACGTTGGAATTGACCGAGAAAAAATGTTGGGATTCCCGACCCGTCTCTCGTTTTTCTGTAAAGAGTGTCTACAGTTTGGCTAAAAGACATTTTTGCATCCGCATCCATAGCAGAACACTTGTTGTCTCTCTTTCAAGCAGTGTTGCTATAAATGCCCTTGTTGATCACAATTCCAACAGATTGCTGCTGGTGTATTCGAGATAGCTAACACCTCGGTTATGGTGTGGCCAGATTCAGGTAATATCGGTAAGTCAGGGTAAAAATTATGAAAGTCTTCGATCTGACTCACCCGCTGATGTCGACAAGGGTTCAGGCTACTAGTAGTTGCAATCCACAATTGCGTAGCTTGAATTTGTGTGACGAGTTATCTCAGCTGCCCAATGGTATCTCTCGGGTGCAGACAAGTCTTCTTCTGGATCTTCGGCAACAGGTTAGCCTTAACTATTTCCAGAAACCCACTATCTGGCATTGAAGTCAGCTGTTGATCACGCAACTGCACCAGATTTTGATGGTAAGTTGCAAAAGACTTGCCAGATTTTTGTCTACGGGACATAAATTGGACTCGCACCTTCAAATAATCTCTTGGGAACTCCCCACTTAGATAGAAGAGCTACCTTGATGTACTCCCACGCTGGTGTAGGGTTTAGATGGAGCAACGACCAATACCAATCCATGGCCGGACCTGCGAGCAACGTGCTCATGGTTCGAACAAGGAGGTCAAAATCTCCTTCGAGAGCGGAGTAGGTGAGTGCCTCAACTCGGAAGACAAACTCATCTACTGCCGGTTTGGAACTGTCTCCACTATACCAAATGTTCCATCTACATATAGGACTACCTGATCGCCGTGACCCTGAGTTACGGCGAGGTCTATCGTTCTGGTAAGCATAGGTCTGAGGAATGTTATTTGGCCTCGGTTCCTGTGAACGGGGGGTTGCAGGTCTGCAGAGAAGTCAATCAAATTCTCTGCTTCTATTAAAGAGTGATTCTCAGCATTTCGACTGTCAGGTGAGCTGTTAATATCACCAGATATTAACGGGTAGTTTATTGTTTCGCCGAGGTCTTTGTTGTACTCTAGGTGCACCCATAGGTGGTGGTGGTCGAGTAGTATCTACCGTGGGAATGGGTGCAGCAGGAGCTGGTTGATTAAGATGGTTAAAAATTTCTTCTCTCAGAATACCCATTCTCTGTGTGATTTTTTTTCGTGTTAAGTCCTGTATCTGAATTCGGAGGTCATGCATCAATGCTTCTGAGGCTACTAGGCCCTGACCATGGGTAGTAGGTGCTGCACTATTCATTCTCGAATTCGGCTGTGGAAAGGTTGCTGAATAGAGATTTGGTACATTCGGAGACAAAGATCCACGATTTGGCGGTGGAATCGTTAATGGAGGCAGATTGAATGCAGGAACGGATTGTCGAAATTCTTGATTTACAGGCTTCATAAAAGTCTTTTTCGAAATGGCGCCTGTATAGACCGTGAAGTCATACTTTGTGAGGCGACACCTACAATTCGGGCAGTTAGACTGTTCCCTATCCACGTTCGCAAACATGCCTTGTGGAGCACATGTCCACAAACAGTCTCTACTGGCTTCATCTTGACGGATCAAGCTCCATCCTGAGATATGGTGCATTGTTCAGGCGCCTTTTTTGAAATGTCCGTGGTGGGAGGTGGCGTTCTCACGGTAGCCATTGTTAAAAATTCGCAAAGTCAGACGAAAGTCCGGGATGGTCAGAGTCAAGGTAACCGAATCTTACTGATTCGGAAATGTTAGAACTTTTTCACCAACAAAGGACTGATGTCAAAATAAAATATAATATGCAATTTCAGTGTTGCCAATTAATCAAAAGCAAACAATCCAATGTAAGCTCCAGACTATAGAGCCATACCAACTCTAATTCTAGCATGGATAAAAAAAACAAAGATATTTGCCTATACTTCCACGATGGAAGTTTGCTTGTACGTGAGACTCTCGTTAATATATACATTACCGTCAGACGTACAGCCATCGATTTGCGATAGTTTTACCTCACCACATTTACGAAATGCTGCAATAAGTGCTCGGCTTTCAACTTGAATAGAGAGTATAGCAATGATAGGGGAAGCACTAGACAGCAGGTCCGGGCCAGCAGAGCTAACTGTCGATTTAATACGAAAGGCTTCAACATGCGATGATAGCTCGTGTCCTACTATATGGGCAATGTTGTGCAGCATTTTAGAGAGGTCTTCATTAGGTCTAGAGGGAATACCCCTGATTACCACATCGGATAGCTGTTCGATTTCTTCACCATTCACACAACACTTGCTCTCCAGCGGTATAATTTTCTCCTCCAAGGCAATGATCTGCAGCTTCATAGGTGTGACCGACTCAGCGATCATTTTAGAAAACGTACTTCCAGCTGTTTAGATGTTTGAATAATTTTACTGACCCATCTGCCTTCCAAATCTTTTAAAATATCCTCAGTGACGATGGCTGACGGCTGTCCACAGAGGTTCACTGGTGTTGTAGTTTCCGATGCAGCAGGAACTATTTCCCCCTGATTGCGGGTTGCTCTCGTTGTAGCTGAATTGCCCACCATCATGACAATCAAAAGCAAAACTTGTTCCAGGTTGTTCCAGATTACTGAAGGTCTCCAGCATCACTTCCATCCACCAACAAATCCTTCCTTTCTCATCGTTCGATCGTTATTTCAGGCCAGAAAGTCATCTCACAGATTCATGACTTCGTCCCGTCGGATTAGTAGAGATGCCTCCGTGAGAACACAAATAAAAAGATTCGTGAGTCTACTTACCATTACCATAGCAGAAGGCCTGCGGGAAAGACCTCAAATAAGTAAAAAAAAATCAAAAGCATTCCAAAAACAACGGAAAAAAACTTTACTTTACTCAGAATAAACTTCCAAAACTTTAAACTTGCAAAAACATTACTTTACTTTATTTGAAAACAAAAGCTCGAAACATGTAAAATCTTTACCCAAAGTACGAAATCTCAAACTCGCGAAAATCTTAAGATTACTTGAAACTAAGAAACGTTACTTTACTCAAAAACTCTGTAGGTAACAAAACCAGTCAGACTACAAGTCCGCATGCAGATTCTGTTACATACAAGAAAGTACATTTAATGTCATACACATGCATATACATACCTACGTCATGTAGGAAGAAAGTATATTTAATGCACATGCATATATATACCTAAATCAAGTAGGAAGAAAGTATATTTAATGCAATGCATAATTAAAAACATTGCACCTACATACTTATCTACATGATTTTCGCTGCATGAAAAATTGACCTACGTCAAGTATTCTTCATGTAAAACAGCGAAGATGTCGCAATACCCCTGCGCGCAAGAAGTCTCACGTTGCAATACGACAACCTTGCGCCGGAGATAGAACATATGTATGTAATTAGCAAGATGTGTGAAATCAGCACAGAAGGTGTAAAAGAAAAAGTAAAAAGAGAAAGAAGCTACCGCAGTTGGACACAAAAATATCTCTGAAATTGGCCAACAAACCGACGCTACGTAAAAACATTAAATAAGTTTTATACCGGAAAATTCACAACATTTCAAGAGAGAAATTCCCTGGCACTTATTGCCCTCTCCCATTCAAATAAACTACATAGTTAGGTGGTTAGGGACAAAAACACCCCTCCTTTTAATGTTTACTACAAAATTAGTTAAACTACCTCACATTCGTTAAAATTCAATTGGGATTGCTTTCATGCAGAGACCCGATCAAATCTCTTCTTGCTCAGATTTTGAGGGAGCAGTAAGTTCATTGCCTTTCGACAATACCAGCCCTCCTGATAGCCCAAGAGCCGAGCGAAATACATCCTAAGGTATGCCATCTATAAACTGGTACCGCGAACACCATTCAGGTAAACGTTTCAGAAGGCATAGTTTGATTAGTTTCCTTGCACGGCCTCATAGTTTGGACGCCTTAATACCCAAACAACCATTATACACACCAAATTCGAGTGAAAATACATCAATCAAAACAGTCAAAATGCCTATAGATTACGAAAACGTAGTAAAGTACTGCTCAAATGGTGCCCCTGTTCTCTGGAGAAATATGTGTACAAATTCTGACAGAGTTCCAAACGTTCATAGTCTGTTGCAAACAGGTACAGCAGTATCTAAGTGAAGAGGAAAAGACAGCTTTTATGCAAATTTTCCCAACTAGTGCATCCAGTGCTCTCACGAAATTTGAGGAAGTGGAATAATTGCTTTACCGGACGTATTTACCCCGTGAAACATACCATGAATTAATGAACAAGTTAATAACTTGCCAACAATATCCACAGGACTCGTTTAATTCATTTACTAATAGACTAAAGAGTCTTTTAATACAATGCAACGAAGCAGCACAGAGTAAATACGGAGCGGAAATCTTTAAAGTGGTAAAGCAACAAATTGAAGATTTTGCTATGGCTTCCATAAGGAGTGGTGCAAGTAATCCCCATCTAAGTGCCTATTTACTTAATTTGAATGAAAATTCTTTAGAGAACCTCATTCAAAAGGCATTAGATATGGAAAGGTTGCAACAAGGACTCCTTTTCTTACCACAACCCACAAATTACATTCCTCTCCCTAAACACTCTTTCCAAATGGATCACTTATGTCGACCAAATAGCAAAAATTTTTCAAATGCCTATGGTCACCTTATAAACAATTGTGTAAGTTTTCTCCTTACCCCTGCGCAAATAAGCTAGGGAAGCCTAACATAATAGCTGAAGTTAGCATACCTCCCATACCTGAGCCATCAAGGGTACCTTCAGGATTTTTTAATATCAATGGAAACTCTGAAAATAATTGGCGTTCTAATCAAGCCAGTATGACAAGGAAATCTTCAGGAAGTCCACCTCCATATCAGAACTCTTCTTACCAGCAGGAGGAAAGAAAGTACGACAAACAAAAAGTGCTTTTAAATAAGACCACCTGCAGCTACTGCAATTACAAAGGGCACACGAACGACGTGTGCCAAAAACGCAAGAATACTTCCTTTTGTATTAACTGCAGAACAAAGGGCCATGATGCCCAATATTGTAAGCAAAATGCTAAAGCACCAGCCGAACATGACTAGCAACAATGCTCGGTGGGGACCTGCAATTCAGGAACAAAGAATTAACCATGTGCGACTTTTGTGGCAGAAGAGGGCATACCGTATCCACATATTCGGGAAACGGCTCACTGTCCACCGAAAATTTCCCGACTCGACATTAAATAAAATCTCTCAAAATACTTCAGGGTACTCTCAAGCAGAAAAATCACATACAAGGGAAAACGTTTCAGTGGTAGAGTTACCATTAGATATATGTAAAAACACAGCCGTGCGGCTGATAGTAGACACTGGAGCTGAAGTAAGCTTGAAGCACTAGATACACCGGAGTAGTATAGCTATGTCGGTTCTGGCGCATTTTTTGTGAAATTATTCTAAGTCCAAAATGTAAACAAAGGCACGTGTACGTCTACGTACATATTTGACCTTGAGATTGACCTTGAGATAAGGTTTGACAGTTCACTTCCGGTCTGTGGGTGTGTGCGTGTGTGTGTGTCGGTCTGTGGGTGTGTGTGTGTGTGTGTGTGTAAGTATGTGAGTGCCTATCGGAAAAATTTTTCTTAGTATAGCTATGTCGGTTCTGGCGCATTTTTTGTGAAATTATTCTAAGTCCAAATGACGTCACAGAAAGTAAAAATTTTGCTTGTTTGGAAATATTCTAAGTCCAGGAAGCTTCAATTTGTACTTAGAAAAATTTCAATCAAAAAATAAAATAGAACCGACATAGCTATATTGCGAAAATAATGTTAGTCCGGAGGCTCAAATTTTTTGGGTGTTGTGAAAATATTCTTAGTCCGGATGGAATAAAACTTTATGCAAAAATTTGCAAGCTTCTTGAAATATTGTGTGATAATAAATTTTATCAACATTATTGTGGTTTGACCAAAAAATTTTTAAGAAAATGAATTTTCGGCTGAAAAAGTTTGAACAAAAATTAAAACCGCGACATCCGCATATTGTTTTGTACGATAATTTGTGAGGAAGTTTCAGGTGTGGTTTTTATTATCATTTTTAGATTTTTAAAGAGCAAATATTCAGAATTTGTGGTAATATTATCAGTGAGTTCTTAGTCCGGATGGAATAAAACTTTATGCAAAAATTTGCAAGCTTCTTGAAATATTGTATGATAATAAATTTTATCAACATTATTGTGGTTTGACCAAAAAATTTTTAAGAAAATGAATTTTCGGCTGAAAAAGTTTGAACAAAAATTAAAACCGCGACATCCGCATATTGTTTTGTATGATAATTTGTGAGGAAGTTTCAAGTGTGGTTTTTATTATCATTTTTAGATTTTTAAAGAGCAAATATTCAGAATTTGTGGTAATATTATCAGTGCGAAATTTAAACTTTAATTTTTAGAGGAAGTTTCAGGTGTGGTTTTTATTATCATTTTTAAATTTTTAAAGAGCAAATATTCAGAATTTGTGGTAATATTATCAGTGAGAAATTTAAAGTTAAAAAATTTAAGGTAACATCAGTATAAAAGTGTGTAATTGTTTGTATTATAATGTAGAAGCTTTCAAGTTACAGAAAAGTCAACAGTTATTTAAAGAAATGAATACACCTCATGTTATTGACATGATAGTGGCTCAGGAGCAAGAAGATTACCTGAACTGTCTTAATTGGATTAAGATAGAATTGAACGACCTAATCCACCACTTGCAAGAGGGAGGAGTGCTTACTGTTGGAGATACGGAAGTACTTCTATTGAACATAGTCCGAATGGCTGAGGAAATGGTTTTGGCAGATGTGTCTGAAGATGATATTGAAGAGATCTGGAACCTACATGAGTCTATTTTTTATGGTTACAATAGTGTTAATTTTGCCTACAGAAAATCAAAAGTGGTTATCATTTCAAAACTACAATTATAAACAAAAGTGTCCATACATAATATACGCTGATATTGAGAGTTTGCTATGTCCAATTAATGTTACAGCTGGTCATACCACTAAGCGTTATCAAAAGCATGAAATGCATAGTATTGGTTATTATTTCGTATGTTCTTATGATCCAACATTAAATTTTTATCATTCATTTCGTGGTTCTAACTGTGGAACATGGTTCGCGAATGAACTTAAACAGTTGGCTGAAGATATTGAACCAACATTTATATGCGAGATTCCAATGGATGAGATTAGTGCTGAGCTTAACTACAATTTAATGAGACAAACGGTATGCCACATATGTGAAATTGTGTTTACTGCTACTGATGTACGCGTTGTTGATCATTGTCATCTAACAGGAAAAGTGCGAGGAATGGCACATCAAAGCTGTAACCTAAATTTTCAGGACAGTCGTGTAATTCCAGTGGTGTTTCACAATTTGAGTGGATACGATGCTCATTTCATTATTAAGGATATAGCTACTGCTTTTAATGGTAAGATTAATCTGCTGCCACTAAATAAAGAGAGATATATAGCATTCACAAAAAAGGTGGATGATTATCAAGCTACGTTTAAGTTTATCGATTCATTTCGATTTTTACCATCATCTATTGAAAAGTTAGCATCATACTGCGATGAATTCCACTTAATAAAAAATGAGTTTCCCAATAACCATCAACTCCTTTCACGAAAGGGTGTATTCCCTTATGATTACATGGACAATTGGAGTAAATTAAATGAAAGTCAACTTCCATCTAAAGCAAATTTCTATAATAAACTTAATAATAGCAATATCAATGATGATGATTATGCTCATGCACAAAAGGTATGGAATGCATTTAATATTCAAACACTCGGAGAATATTCAGACTTATATTTGAAAACTGATGTTTTATTATTAGCTGAAATTTTTGAAAACTTTCGACATAGCTGTCTACGAAGTCACAGATTGGATCCAGCTCATTACTTTACAACACCAGGCTTAAGTTGGGATGCTATGTTACTATATACAAAAGTAAAATTGGAGCTAATTACAGATATCGATATGTTATTATTCATTGAACGTGGTATTAGAGGTGGTATAACTCAGTGTAGTACTCGATACAGCAAAGCTAATAATAAATATATGACTGATTATGATTCACACAATAGAATAAACTTTTTAATGTACTATGATGCAAATAATCTATATGGATGGGCCATGGCACAGTTTTTACCAACAGGAAATTTTAAGTGGGTTAATAATATTGATATTAAAACTATTCCAGATGATTCAGAGGTTGGTTATCTCTTAGAAGTTGACCTGGAATATCCACATGAAATACATGATCATCATAAAGATCTACCATTTGCT
This sequence comes from Dioctria linearis, assembly GCA_963930735.1. NCBI lineage: Eukaryota > Metazoa > Arthropoda > Insecta > Diptera > Asilidae > Dioctria > Dioctria linearis. The sequence continues at coordinate 151,916,070 of OZ005741.1, forward strand.
CCAACTGAAATGAAACCGCCTAAGTCCAAAAATTCAAAGCTATTGTTAACTGAATATAATAAAGAGAGATATGTTATACACTACCGTAATCTTAAGCAATGCCTAGATAAGGGGCTTATATTAAAAAAGGTGCATAGAATTTTACAGTTTGATCAATCACCATGGTTAAAAAAATACATTGATTTAAACACCACTTTTAGAGCGGCTGCGAGAAATGAGTTCGACAAGAACTTTTTTAAGCTTTTGAATAATGCAGTATTCGGAAAAACTATGGAAAATGTCAGAAAACGTGTGGATGTCAAACTTTTCACAAAATGGTATGGTCGGTATGGTGCTAAAGTAATGATTGCTAAGCCAAACTTTCACAGTCGAACTATATTTGATGAAAACTTAATTGCAGTTGAATTAAATAAAATTCAAGTGTACATGAATAAACCTATCTACGTGGGGCAAGCTGTGTTGGATATATCCAAAACATGTATATATGAATTTCATTATGGATACATGAAACGTATTTTTGGAAATCTGTGTAAATGTCTCTATACTGACACAGATTCTCTAATTTATGAGATTACTGAGAAAGATCCATATGAAATAATGAAGCGGGATATTCATATGTTCGATACTAGTGATTTTCCTATTAATAACATTTATCATATATTACAGAATAATAACAAAGTACCAGGATTGATGAAGGATGAACTTAATGGACGAATTATGACAGAATTTATTGGATTAAGAGCTAAAATGTATAGTTTAAGAGTTGAAGGTGAAGATTATGTAAATAAAGCTAAAGGAGTTAAGAGTTATGTAACTAAAACATCAATATGTTTTAATGATTATAAAAAATGTTTGAATCAATTTACTGAAATTTATAGACAGCAGAATTCCATACAATCTATAAATCATGATGTTTTTAGTATAAGTCAGAATAAATTAGCCTTAAGTCCTTATGATGATAAGCGCTATTTAATAAATGGTTCTACAGATACTTTACCATGGGGCCATTATAGTTTATTGAACCACTAGATTTTTTATATAGTATTATTAATAAAGAAAATTTTCATACATTAAAAATTTTTATTTCAATCCTTTAATAATCCTTAATTATTCCCATCAGATTAATTACTAGTCTTATAAATCATTTATTTATACAACAAATTTATAATATTTCATTTTTATTGACCCATGAATTGTGTTTTGCAGAGAACCCTAGCCATTTTACAAAAAATTTATTCCGTTTCTTCTTCAATACTTTTTCAACAAGGTAATTATGCGGATATTTAGTCTTTAGTAGTTCTTTTTCATAAAATCCTCCTTTGATTGGATGTCCCTCATAATCCTCTAGAAGATATGTCACCGGACTCGTGTTTTGTATGGTTTTAATTTTAAAGATCTCAGTTGTCCAGTTCGGTGTGTACCCCTTTTCAAATATATGTTTGTGCTTGCTGATGCGAACATAGTCATCAACCTTATATTTTGCTACCCCCACTATTTTTATGTGATTGTATACTGTTTGTAGTAGAATATTTTTATTAATGTGATTAACATCGGTGGGGCGCGTTTTAATGGTCCTATGCTTTTTATTATTGTATTCATGAACAAGATTGTGTACAAAATCAATCCAACGATAGGAACCATTCTTACTAAATTCTTTCCACATCATACCTTTCAATGTTCTATTAAATCTTTCAACTATTGAGGCTTTCATTATACTAAAAGTCGAATAGTGTTTGATTCCATACTTTACCATTAGTGTCTGGAATATTTTATTATAAAATTCTTTACCATCATCTGTCTGCAAATGTTTAGGAGTCCGACCGCTTTTTAGAACTTTTTTCGTTGCAGCCGTTACCTCTTTTCCAGTTTTATTTTTAATGGGCTCTACCCAAGTATATTTTGAAAATGTATCAATCACTGTTAGCAAATAGTAGTATCCATTATTTTCGCGAACATAAGCACCCATTTCAACCAAATCTGCTTGCCAGAGGTCATCCAAATCTTTCATAATGACACGACGCCGGGGAAAATTTCGACGAGCTGCTTTATGCAGCTCACTCACAAGGGCCTCTTTACTCATTGTTAGCTTTGACTATAAGAGATTCTACATTTATTAACCCTCGTAAGTTCTTTTCAATGTCTTCACACTTTGTATCAATATAAACTTTTAACTTTTCAAATGACTTATTTATGTGTGATTGGGTCAATGTTTCCAGTTTTTCTCTAGTTATTTTAATAATATTATGTACATTCGCAAGCTCTTCCTCTAATTCACTCTTAGTTGTTTTTGTTTCTAAACTACTATGGGATTTGCATAAATCTAAATATTTATCTATTGCCTCATCTATATATAGCTTGTTTACAGCATCACTATCTTCTTCTGGATTTTTGAGATTCTTAATATTGCTGAATTGCATATCATAGTTGTTATCTGATGTTAACAGAAAACCCACTCCTGCAGGTCCGGTGGGGCCTCTTTCGCCTGGTGGTCCAGAGGGACCCCGTTCTCCTCGAGGTCCAGGAGAACCTCGTCCAATATTACCATCTCTTAGCGATCGTCCGAACTTATCAACAGTCATTTCTTGAATAAATATATAAAAAAGCGGAAGGGTGCTTTTATAAAATTAAATCAGACTCCCTTAACTCCTCAATAATGGAAACAATTTCATTGTTATGACTATTATTCCCGGCTACTTGAGAGCCAATTAAAAGTCGTAATCTGTCTACCAATTCGTTTGGATCATCCCAGTAAACATAGTCAGTAGCCTCTCTGGGAAGCTTCATGAGACCCATACCTTCATGATTGATAAATTTTCTAATAATTCTCTTATATTTAGGTCCTTTACTACCTTTTATTTGCCCATCTGCACTATAATCACGTCTATGGGCATTAGAATCTTCCAAGATTTCTCGATAATTAGCCAAGTCTTTTTCACCATATAATCTGTTTGATGGTTCTTTCATAAAAAGAAGTTCGCATAAGCCAGCTGTTATGTTATAGTGCTTCCCATTAATGACAAAATTTTGTGCATCAATGTCAATGCTAGATTTCCCAATTTTCCACCTCCCATTATCCATATAAACACCATAAGTTCGGTCAATTTTAGGACTTTTGGCTTGGTAAAATCCTAAATATTTATTAACTAACCCAGTTGATAAGTTGAGGGTGGAATCTGATTTATTAGCTAAGGTTCTTGAATGAGTTGGTGTTCCATACTCGTCTTGTGATGACATTAAAGAAGAGTCTCTATACTTTAGTGGTGTGCTTGTTGGTTCCATTTTCATATACATTTGTTTTGGGTTTAACTCGAAGCCATCATAATCATCATCATCATCATCATTTATTTTATTTTCCTTTTTAGGTTCTGATTTGATATCAGCATGAAGTCCCTGTTTTACTTTTGTTTCACTTATAAGCTCTTTAAGTGGTTTTGTTATGGGCTTAAATGTTTCTTCAAGTTGAGATTCAACATCGATTCGCCCCGTTTTTATAGTTCGATACTTTTTCTTGATAGCATTCCTAGTTTTAATAATATTCCTAATTAACTCCCTCTTATTACCCATTTGTATTGATAATTTTTTTCAAAACCGATCTGGTCTATTAACACCTTTATTAACTGGTCTGTTAACAGCTTTAACTGATCTGTTAACAGCTTCAACTGCTCTCCTAACTGCTTTATCTGATCTGTTGACTGCTTTAATGGATCTGTTATATTTATACGGAAATAAATGTATCGAATCCCTGACGGTAACGCCCCCTGCTTAAGGGGCTGTCTTTGTCTACTACCAGAAACCCATATTTATCCTTCCAACACTTAGCACACATATCTCGGAAAGTATCAAAGCTCATATCCGTATTCACATGATCATCATAAGCATGCCTAAGATTTGTATCATCTTGTTTAAATAAAATGAGAAAGTTGGCATTATCTCGTACCAAGTGTTTTGGTATATGAGTATAAGTTTGGCAAAGATAGAAACTATCAATGTTATTATGTCGACCCATGCAAAAATAAGATCGTATGTTGTCTTGTTTCCCACATGCTACATCATCAAAAATAAAAATTGAATTTTGTTTTGCCTCATCAAATGGTATAACATCATCATTATTAGAAAATGTATAATAGCCTAATCCTTTTATGGGTGATAAAAGTTTTCTTAAGTATAAATATTTTGATTGATAGAGTGATTTTGAATACACATAAACGTTTTCATAGCTCAAACCATTAGGATGCTCCAGCAAACTAATCATAACATTGGTTTTTCCACAATTGGAAGGGCCAACTATTAGTGCACGTATACTATTTGGTAATAATGAACTATGTCTGCCAATTTCTGTAATATTGCTCCGAAAATCATTATTTCTTATTGGCAGCGATAGATTTTGCTTAATGAACTTCATTTTGAATACTAACTCCAACCTATAAATGCATACTAAATTTAAATACTTTTTTAGTTTGTATCTGAATGTTGAAGGTTAAAGTCATTCATACTTATGCTTGAGCATAATAAGAAAGGTTCGGGGGTAATTAATACACTCATTAATAAACTGCCGTTTGAATTACACTTACCAGGCTACCAGTATTGTGGACCTGGTACGAAGCTAGCAAAAAGATTAGCTCGTGGTGACCCTGGTATTAATCCCTTAGATAGTGCATGTAAAGAACATGATATTGCCTACTCTAAATTAAAAAGTACATCAGATCGCAACATAGCAGATCAGATTTTGGCTGAAAAGGCTTGGAGTCGAGTTAAATCTACTGACGCAAGCCTAGGTGAGCGTTCAAACGCACTGCTAGTTACCAATATCATGAATGCTAAGACTAAATTCGGGATGGGTATGACGAAAATGGGGAATAAGAAGAAAAAGAGCAAAGCTAAGAGAAATAAAGCAAAAAAAAACATTACACTCAGAATGGTTATCTCAAAGGCGCGTAAATCTATTCAAAGGCAAAAACCTGATTCTTTGCAAAGAGCCATTGCGTTGGCACGAAAGGAAGTAGGAGATACAATTAAATATAGGAAGAAAAATGTGAAAGTTCCACGAGTCATACCTATACCAAAAACTGGAGGTATTTTACCATTCCTCGTTCCTTTATTTGCTGGCCTTTCTGCTTTAGGATCTTTAGGAGGAGGTGCTGGTACTATTATTAAAGCTGTTAATGCTGTTAAGGATGCAAAGGAGCAGCTTAAAGAGAGTAAGAGACATAATGAAGAAATGGAATCCCGCCTAATAGGGAAAGGTCTTTACCTAAAACCTCATAAAAAAGGATTGGGGCTCTACCTAAACCCAGAGCCAAAAAACTATTGAAAACGCTACCTAAAAGACCATTAACTGAGGTAGATTTGCATAAATATGCAAAAGATCTGCCATATTTTCGAGGAGTTTTCATGCGAGATAAGCTTCCAAAGAAACTAAACAAGAAGGAATGCGGTATTATCAACTTGGATATATCATCTGGCCCAGGAAGTCATTGGGTAGCGTACTATAAAAATGATAAAGATATTCAGTACTTTGATAGTTTTGGAAATTTACAACCCCCATTAGAAATTAGAAAATATTTAACTAGTAATGTAAGGTATAATTATTCCCCATATCAGACATATAACTCAGTAATATGTGGTCATTTATGTTTAAAATTTTTGTATGATTGTTACGATAAATAAAAGAATATGTATGTATTTTTTTTATTTAAAATATTTCCTTTATACAATAGGAACAACAAGGACCCTTAATTCTATTATATAACTTCACTAGTTTGGATATTCGCAAAAATTCTCTTTTAACATGTCGACAATTACAAGTATCTGGACCCGATGTTGAAGTATTGTAAGCCCAACTGCAGGATTCATAATGCTCCCCATATTTTGAAGTCAAAATGTTCATTTCTTTATATTCATCCAAAAAGCGGTAGGATTTTTCTATTTCCTCCTTATGTTCTTCTAGTAACAACTTGTCATACACTTGCAAGAATCTGCTAATATCGAAATGTTTAAGAAATATTTGCACTTCATCATTTAATCTTTCCATATTTTTATTTCTTTCTTGTACTACTGAATCCACCTGTGGTTAAAACTGAAATGATTCTCATTGCCTTTACAAATCTATATAAAATGAGGGGAAACCAGATAATTACGTCATTTTAAATTACACCACGATGTCATTAACACTTACATTAAGCGGAAATTCATCTATATTAACAACTGAGTATTTCCCACCCATAGATTTGTCAGGGGATTATGTATGTGGGTTAATTGATTTCCAAACTTACAATTCAATACCAAATATTGAGAATAACAAAAATAATCTATTTCACATTGGGGGTGCGGTTATAGAAATACCTACAGGATCATATGAGATAGATGACATAGCTGAATATCTTGAGAATCAATTAAGTAAATTAAGTAAAGAGAGTTACCATATAAAATTGCGTGCGAACAATAACACTTTGAAAAGTGAAATCAAATCTAGTGGGCCCATTTACTTTAACAAAGAGGGTACAGTTGGATCACTTTTAGGGTTTAGTAAGCGACTATTGGAACCTAATAAATTGCATGTATCAGATTTACCAGTTAATATAATTAAAGTTAATACAATAAGAGTGGAATGTAATATAATAAGTGGATCATTCATGAACGATACACGAGTACATACAATACACGAATTCTCCCCAAAGGTGGGGCCTGGTTATAAGATAGTTGAGGTACCAAAGAACGTCATTTATTTACCGCTAACCACTCGAAGAATTACTTCCATTAGCTTAAAGCTCATTGATCAGGACGGTGACTTAATAAATTTTAGGGGAGAGACAATAACAGCTAGGTTACATCTTAAACCTCAACATGATAATATATAATAAGGATAAATTACGTACATCAGCTACCCTCAACAACAGTTCTTCTACAACTCTCACCCAATTTGGACCTCAAAGTGAAAACAGGTTTAAACTTACCCAGCAAAATAAGAAATACTTGAGATCTTTAGGATTTATCATAAAAGACGAGCAATGAGTGAAGTTTTGAGTATAAAGGATGCTGTAAGCTATGATAATAGTGTCGCAAAAATTGAATATCATAGTTACTCACCCTTTACGAACTCTTTCAAAAACAATGATGAAATACGTATAGCTATTCAACATCAAGACATCTATGTACTTCCAAGTGAAAGTTTTATTTACATTGAAGGGAAATTGGAATGTATCCCTAAGGCTGGTAAAACTGCAGATGTAAAGTTAACTAATAATGCGATGGCATTTTTATTTGAGGAGATCTGGTATGAAATAAATGGAGTACAAATTGATCGCAATAAAAATGTTGGTCTTACCTCAACGATAAAGAATAAGCTTTCGTTAAACGAAAGTGAAAGTAAAATGCTTCTAAATTCAGGATGGTCTCTCACCAATATAACTCTTAATCCGGATGGAGACTTTAATTTTTGCATACCACTAAAATATCTTCTTGGATTTGCTGAAGACTACAAGAAAATAGTTATTAATGCCAAACATGAACTAGTTTTGGTTCGTTCCAGAACGGACCTGAATTCAGTTTATGCCAAAGATTGTGATGGCTCAGTAAATATACTTAAATTACAATGGCATCTGCCACATGTTACTGTAGCTGATATGGAAAAGTTGTCTCTATTGAAAATTACTGAAAGCAATCGGCCAATTGAAATGGTATTTCGAAGTTGGGATTTGTATGAATATCCATCACCACCACAGTCCACCCGCCATACATGGGCTGTTAAAACAGTTAATCAACTAGAAAAACCAAGATATGTGATCTTTACTTTACAAATTGACCGTAAAGATTCGAGTGAAAAAGATGCATCCAAATTTGATCACTGCAACCTCACAGACCTAAAAGTTTATCTAAATTCTGAAAAATATCCATACAATGATTTGAATATAAAATATAACATAGATCAATACGCTATATTATATGAGATGTATTGTAAATTCCAACAGTCATATTACAACCGCCGATCTGAACCATTACTCACTAAAGAGCAGTTCAAAAATTTGGCTCCTTTAGTTGTTATTGATTGCTCACGCCAAAATGAATATCTCAAAACTGGTCCTGTAGATGTCAGCATAGAGTTTCAAACATCTGTAAATATGCCGAAAAATACTGCTGCATACTGTCTACTTATACATGATAGAATAGTTCAGTACAATCCTCTAACTAGTGAAGTTCATAAACTGTAAAATTGAATTGCATCATTGATATTCAAGGGTTCAAAGGACCTAGAAATACGTTCATCTTAAAGGAAATTGCCATTATAACTCAGGATAATCAACTACAGCACTTTATTTTGAAACCAATATACAACTTTGAAAATCTACCTCCGGAACTACAAAATCAAGCAAGATGGCTAAATCAATATCACCATGGATTTATTTGGAATGGAGGATTTACTTCACAGGATAGTGTCACTACCCTTTTTAAAGACATTCTTCAAGACAAAATTATATATGTGAAAGGATATGAAAAAATCAAGTGGATTACCGATATATTAAAGTTGGAAAATAATGTACCAATTTACAATTTAGATGAAAAGGGGTGTCCTATATCAGAAGAATTAAGAAAAAAATATGTTGATGTACCACGATGTATGATACATAATGGTGTATGTGCATTACAAAATATTTTCCTGTATAAGAAATTTATGGATAATTTTTAATAAAATACAATTTTTTTGTTTTAAAAAATCAATTGATTTATTCACATAATATTATAAACTTTTGTTTTTATTCACTTCAACTGGAACTCTACAGTTTATGAAATGTCCATGTTGTAAGTCTGCTTCATTTTCCTCAAATCAACAGATGTGATGTCAGATTTATATGTAGAGTCATTCTCTCTGAAGTATTCAATTTCACCATTACTCAAAATCCGTTCTCCTTCAAGTTCATGATATTCATAACAAGATATTTTTAGAGTTTTATGATCATAGTTGCTATCATATGTACATCGAACTCTCATTGATTTGTCCTCCTCAAAGTTTAATTTAAAATGCCTGTAAAACACACGATCACTCTCTATAATTCCACCTATATCTTTTTCTTTGTTTATTAAGTTTTGCCTAAATCCTTCAATTGCCTCCTCAACACTCACTACACTATTTTCTGGTATTAATTCCACATCAGTTTCCTTAGGTGATTCACTTCCATTTTCTGAAGAGATAACAGAAGAATCATCATCATTTAAGGGCATATTAGTTGTTGTTGTAGGTAATGCATCATAAGTAGCATTACTTAGAGTAAGTAACCGAAATGATAAAGAAATTTGAATGGAATCATTATTTGGCAACTGTATATTAAAATCAATATTATCGCTTGATTTTTGTCCTAAGTTTAAATTGATTGGGAGTGCTAAGCAATTTGCATATAAAGAGCACGCAAATGCAAATGAAATAAAAGTTTTTAATGACATAATATCTCTTTATTTGTTTAGTTGTTGATTGCTCAAAACGTTGAGAAAGACTATGCATTATTACGGTAATTTAATTGATTATATACAATTCCACCCTTATCACTCAATTTTCATATCAGAATTTGTTTGGGTATTACTGCTTTCACACTCTTTTACATCTTTTATTTTTTCTGATTTGTTTGCTTCTTGTTGCTTTATTGGCTTACGATACCACTCCTCCTCACCTGCAAACGGGCAGTTATGTAGGAAGAAATTAGTACTTGGACGTCTGATCGTCCCATCTTGTAGCCAACCTATTACAGTTATTTCTCCTCCCTTGACTTCAATCTTAACATGTTCAAATGGATTGATGCGCATTTCCCCAAAATTTGAGGGAATTGGTTGACCTCTAGTCAAAGTTAATACCTTGCATCTTTTACCTTTTTCAGCAGTCATATATACTTTCATTAAGTCACATCTTACAACTGAATGCACAATCTTCATATACATCCAACCATTCAAACAGGTACAAAAATGCGTTTCATCCCATATAGAATCAGCCCAAAACATTTTTTATGTTTGCCTTTGAAACAGTGTTAACCTATCTATTGTCAGATTACCAATGATCAGGTGTTAAAAATGAAAATATATTTATATATTTTCTTTCCTCCATACACCTGAATAATCGATGTTAATAACCCATATATGTACATATTGGGAAAATGAGTGAAAAGTAAAAAAAAAAAAAAAACATAACTTATTCTTATAAATTTACTAACAAAATATATAATTATATGTTCAAAGCAAATCATCGTAGCTTATGACATAGGTACAAATAAGTAGTAAATATTATAATGAATACAGCAACTAATTATTCTTGCTTCCCTCTATCAATCCACTCAGAATCACTTTCAATATCAGCAAATGGACAATTTTCGGGGAATTTATCAGCCTTTCTTCCACTTAAAACTGCATCTACAATCTCTCCAACTAGTGTTACATCTCCAGAAATAACTTCTATTTTTAATATGCTCAAAAGAATGAAATTCAAAATCAAAATTTAAATTTTCTGGGAAAGATTCTCTATTTCTAAGATGAAAAACTGGAATTCTTTCACCCTTTCAGGACTCAAGAACGTACTAATAATGAGTCCATATACATTGATACCAATAACTCTAAAATTGCACCACCTTAATTTTTTCCACCCTTTGACTGTATAAAATTAAATTAAACTAAATAAATGTTATTCAAATATATAAATATTTATTTGTTTATTTTAAATAGTTGTACATATTTGGTATTTTATGCGGATAATTAATTTCATTTTCTTCTACATCGTCATCATCATCATCATCATCACCTTCATCATTGTCACTAATACTGAATTTCAAATTATAAGTTTTATTAGGATGAAACTCATTAATAATTTTATAGGTTTGCTTGTTATTGATGTCATTAATAACATCTTCCGAGAGATTATTGAATCGGGGTGGTAAATATAGGTAGTAATCATCCAATTCCAGCATTAGCTTTTCACCAAAACTAGTACTTTTCCTGGTAACGTTGAGAATTTTATATGTTTTGTTTACATCCATTTTTGTAACAGATAGTGTCGGCTTGAAGTTAAATCCATTTAAAATAGCTAGATATTTAGTATCAGGTTTTGGCGTTCGAGTTACGGAATTATCAACTCTTATCCTCCGGCTTCTTCTGATATGCAACTTTTTTGAATTATCACAATCCATTTTATCCTATCAGACAGTACTTTATTATACAAAATTCAAAGTCTTACTAATGTCCAAACAATTATTGTCGAAAGGTTTTATAGAGGAATTTTAAGAAAATATTAAGAAAAAAAATGGTGTAACTTTTTCCAATGATATTAAAAACTACCACTTCCTACATATTTATTAGGCGATTTTAAAATATATTAACCGCTAGTAACCATAACCAAATTTAATTTATATAAAAATGTATTAACCGCAATAACTGAAATTAGAAATTTAAATTAGTACCATAAACCGCAATATCCTGAACACATGTTATTGAAACATTTTATAATTAATTACAAAACCGCAACATCCTTTACATCTATTATTTATAATTTATAAATAAATGGTAAAACCACAACTTCCTCAGAAAAATTTAATCATAACATTTTTTCAGAAATATCCACGGTATAGCTATGTCGGTTCTAGACCAATTTTTATCGAAATTTTTCTAAGTCCAAATGTCATTTCTGAAATTAGAAAAATTTTTCCGATAGGCACTCACATACTTACACACACACAGACCGACACACACACACGCACACACCCACAGACCGGAAGTGAACTGTCAGACCTTATCTCAAGGTCAATCTCAAGGTCAAATATGTACGTAGACGTACACGTGCCTTTGTTTACATTTTGGACTTAGAATAATTTCACAAAAAATGCGCCAGAACCGACATAGCTATACTACTCACCGGAACGTATAGAACCAAGTCAAAAGTTGACTCTGAAAACCCCATTTGGAGAAGGAGAGACATTGGGTAACTGCCAAGGCAACTTTTTACTAAGCCACAGTGTCCCGTGTAAACTCCAGGTTGTAGAAAATAACCCCCAAATTTTTCACGATGGGGTAATGACTTTCTTGCAAAAAAATGTAATATCGAAGGGCATAATAAATTAGTCCGGTTTCTTCACACGAAAACCAACCCTATTGAATTCACCATACCTCTCGAAACATCCCTAGAAGATGGAGAGAAAACGATAAGAGATCAAATGGAGGAGCAATTTAAATCACGGGCACCAGTTAGCAAGAATGTCTTACCTCCAGTAGAAGAAATTTCGAGTACCTTGAGAAACAAGAATGCAGATGACAGTAGGCAATATGAAGTAGTACTTCAGCAATCCAATAGAATACCCCGTCGATCTCAAATGGTACTAAGCATACCGTTACAATTAGACCATGAATTGATCTGTTTATCTCAAGAGATTCAAGGAGTATTTGTCGCAAATTGCCTAGTTAGTTCTGATAGAAGTCTCATACCATTATCAGTTCTAAACGTAAACACGGAACCAGTATTCCTAAGGAACTTAACAGCAGTTGTTCTATGCGGATTCTGGCCCACTTTTCCCATACCAAAAGTGGCAACTTTTTTCCCAAACTTTTTTGAGAGTTCTGGATTACTGAGGAGGGAAGGTTCTGAGGCCGCTTTTTACTGAAGTAATGAAGTTTTCTTTTGGGAGGATACTGATGCAAACAACAACAACGAATGTAGGTAGGTATGTTGACTTGGATAAGTCCATCTTCAGGCCGATAATCAAATTCAAATAGTGTAAACAGCCGAGTAATGTAAATAAAATCGAATAATGTAAACAAAATTCGCACTAATTAATTTTAGTAATAATTCCTAGGATATTTTTGTTCATGCCAGTACTAGGGGGTAAAATTTTCATCAGAAATCCTCTATGGTCCGAGATATTAGCGATCTTACCTTCTCAGGTGATATATCTAAAAATAGATCAGGAGAAGCTGGTTGGGAATGAATGTAGGTAGATATGTTGACTTTGCCTAGTTTTGCTCTTCAGGTGTAATGCTTCTAATTTAGTACCTTGCGTAGATATATTCGAACAGTCCAGTAAAGTAAACAAATTCTTCGGACAGCCGAGTAATGTAAACAAAGTCGCAGCCGAGTAATGTAAACAAAATCGTAGTCGAATAATGTAAACGAAATTCGCACAGAGCCGAGTAAAGTATACAATTTTATGAAAGATTCTCAAATTCTTTAGCTGAAAAAAAACCACAACTGATATGTTGTCTTAGATGTGTAGTTATAATTGAATATTTCTTTTGCTGAAAAACACAACTGTGGATTAAAAGCCAAGAGTGATCATGATATCTAAAAATAGATCACGGCTGCTTGTAAGAAATAGTTGAAATTAAAGCCTCGGTGGCCACGTGGCTGGTAATTTGATATCGCCTCTTCTCTCGGCCAAGTAAAGTTAACAGTATTTTTTGTATCTAGGAGTGTGTATTGAAAAGTCGTAAGTTTTATGAAAAACTGTTTTTTTTTTATTTTAAAGTTTCTTTTTACAAAAATTCGTTTTGATTTCCAATATAATTTCTTATTACAAAAGTATATCTTATCGCACATTGTGTTATGGTCGTAGCGTACGGCAAGCAGCAATATGCTACCCGACGGCTAGCAGCAGCACCTAGTGTGAGCCACACAACGAACGTGCGATTGTCGAGACTCGACCACACGTTTCCAGTCTGACTGGGACAAATGCCAAAAACAAAAAACAAAATTGAGAAAAGGAAGAAAAAGACAATCGTCTCTGTCTTGTCAAACCTTAACGTAGTGTAGACATAGAAAAGTGAAACTATAATTTTCCAAAGACATCGGTAAACAAATCAACCCCTCATGTAAGTTGAAAAGAATATTTATTTCTACTAATAGCATATTTTCAATTAGTAAAAATATTCTCCCCATTAGCTCAAGAAATCCGGAGAAAAAGGAAAATAACAGAATTCCAGCAGCAGCAAGTCCCTCCAACGACTGCGATAGCCTTCCCAATATAATAATAATTCCTGCCAACAATATAATAGTTCCTCGTATCCACATTTCTCTAATGCTGGGAAAACAGACCCGCAACAACTGCTATAACTGCTACTGCTACAGCAACAGTTACAACAACCTCAATATCGGCACCATATATACTAATATAATCTGATTGTAATTAGGGTTTCCAATTATCCGACATTAATGACTATCCGGATATCGAATACTGAAAACTCAAAATAACCGGATAATCCGGATATCCGGATAACAAAAAAAAAAAATAACTTGAATCCAATATTTCATGGTGTTTTATAATTCTTTTATTCAAATATTTTAATTATGTACATTAAACATAAACATAAACATTTATTTATTTGAGTACCCCTGCCAAAGGCACGCACAGCGCTGGGTACATCTTAGAAAGTTACATAGTAGATTTACATATTAGCAAAACAAATAATAAAACAACGAGAATAACATTAGACTTAATATATAGTACAGTACAAAATATAGAATATAAAAATATAACAATATAGAAGTAGTAGTTTAGTGTACAGCATAGTCCAGTGCAAAGTGCATCCGGCAATTAGACCTGCATAGCATAAAAAATAAAATAAGGCAAGGTAAAGGTGTAGCACAGATAGCTGAAGCTTCTGAATGATGAATATCTGGTAAACAATCCCAGCCTGGGACCGGAGGATGTGAGGCAACTGAAGTATAAATTAAGGAAAACTGGAGACACAGCGATTATTGATAGGATAGAAGGCAGAAGGCCATTAGATAGCTGCTGTCAGGAAGTCCAGAGCTTCAGATTTAAATGAATTTAGTGAGGCGTCTAGCCTCATCAGACATTCGGTTCCAATATACGGCTCCACTCAGGAACACAGTTTTCCCACCAAACTGCGTGCGTACCCTGGGAAGGACAATTCTGTGATTGTTGAGGGTGCTCCAAGTGAAACGTAATGTAGTTTGGTAGTAGACCGTGTCTGGCCTTGAATATCAACTTTAGGGTGTTAAATTCGTACATGTTAGCAAGTGGACAAGGGAGAAGCATCTCAAGGAACTGTAGGGGAACATGTGAACCTCGTTTGAAATCAAAGACATATGTAGCGCAGGCCTTGAACGCACGGATTAATTTAGACAGATTACCGATGGAGATTGGGAAAAGGACTACATCAGCGTAGAAAAAAAGCGGTAGAATCAGAGCAGAGAAGAGCCTTGTGCGGGTGAGGAGATCAATATGCTGGGAAGCAGCATAGAGCGAACGCAAACTATAGTATACCCTAGAACAAATTTTGTTTATCTGAGGCTCCCAGGTGAGGCCTGAGTCCATGAGAAGGCCGAGATTTAAGATCGGCTTGGTTGAGAGTGTAATGGTATGGCCTAGAAGATGAATATTTGGAAGATCAAACGATAAGTTAGTGATGTTTTTGAGACGAATTGAATATACGATGGCCTGAGTCTTGGAGGGATAGAGGGACAGACTGTTGTTAGCAGACCACTCCGCAATCCCGGCCAGAGTTGAGTTAATAGTTTTCGCAGCCTCGCTAATATTGTCTCCAGGTGCACCAGAGTATATCTGGAGATCATCTGCATATATGTGGAAACGCACTCTGTTCAGAACTGTACAGACATCGTCTATGAAGAGCGAAAACAAGATTGGGGCCAGCACCGCTCCCTGTGGCACTCCATCTGATACCGATCGCATCGCAGAGTAAGAGTCATTGCTCTTTACCATGAATTGCCTTTGCATTAGATAGCATTTGATCAATGCACACGCTGATGTAGAGAACGCAAAACGTGTGCGTAGCTTGTCAATCAGTAGAGTGTGTGGAACTGAATCGAAAGCCTTGCTGTAGTCTAGCAGCACATGAATGACGCAGTTACCTTTGTCGCAGAGATCACGGATGTCTGTGGCAACCTCCAGCAGAGCGGTGCTGGTTGAATGATGTCGTCTAAATCCAGATTGTCGGTCTGACATTAGATTGTTAGTGTCCACATGTGAAAAGATTTGATCCGCTATCAGTGTCTCAAGGACTTTCGATATTGTTGGTAAAATTGTAATCGGCCTCCATTCGGAGATATTAGCTGGGGAATTATTTTTGGGGATAGGAGTGATCAGACCCACTTTCCAGTGGTCTGGAAACTGTGATGAAGACAGCAATCTATTCATCAGGTGTGTGATAATCGGCAGAATCTTTGGTAAAATGATTTTGTAAAATTTGAGAGGAACATCATTATATCCAGTTGCATTTGACTTTATTTTCCGAAATGCATTCACTATGTCAACTTCCGATACATTACAGAAGGTAAAAACTTCAGTGTTGGTGGACACCTGGGTGGCACTAGGAACCGTGACATGGGAGCATGGAATGGCCACAGGAAGAGGAGAGGACGGAAAATGCTGCACATCCGCAGTGCTGTCTCTTTGTTCATCTGGCAGCAATATAGAGCTGGGACAGAGATGCTCAGCATATTCGTCCGGATCGAAATCAGGTTGAGCCCTCGCTTTGGAGCCCAGGCCTATGTCATTTACCTTCCTCCAATTAACGACATTCCCCTCCCTGATACCCTTCATCGTATAATTTCTTAATTTAGATCTGATCATGTAGTCGGCCTGCCTTCTCAATAGTTGAAACTCACGATGATTCGCAACCGATTTATCACTTTTCCATTGTCTATATGCGAGATCGCGATATTGACATTTTAGTAGAATTTCCGGGAATTTAAAAATTGTGTCATTAATAGTGCGAATTCTAGTTGTTTTGAGTGGGACCTGTCTCTCAAAAATTGAGCATAGTGTGTCGGAGAAATATTGAGCTGCAGAGTTATGATCGGGGTTGTTGTAAATGGGGGACCAATCAATCCTTTCTAGGTCTGCCTGAAGGGCATTGTCCTGAATAACTGAGAAATTTCTGAAGGTCTTCCAGCGGTTCAGAGCTTGACAGTGAACATTAAAAGTGGCAAACAGTAGTTCGTGATCTGATATTCCAGGACATTGACCAGAGAACACAGGTAGAAAACTTGGTAGCGAGATTAGTAGATCCAAAGTAGTAGCCGACGTTGGCCCATGACGCGTGGGAAGATCATTGATAATTTCCAAACCCTTTTCACTTAGGAGGTCTGTCAGAGTGTTGGCTAAGGTGGATGTAAGACTGACATCAATGTTTAAATCACCACCAATCAGAACGCGCGGGGAGTAGCTTACTGCACGCTCAAGCGCATCTGAAAGGACATCCATCTCGTTATCATTGAATGTTGCCGCATTTCTATAGACGATCATCAGCGTAATGGGCTCAAAATCAGCATCACCATTAAAAACCTGAACAGCCAGGATCTCCCAGCTATTATCAATCCACCGAAACAGGTCCCGGGATTTCAGGGCATCAGACACATAGACAGACACACCGCCTCCTTTCTTGAAAGCTCTGTCGAGCCTATGCAGCCTATACCCCGGAACCTCCAGCATTCTCGAGGAGTGATGTTTCTTGGACCACGTCTCACATACCAACAGAGCGCTAATGTTACCCAGTTCGGCAAGGCGTCTGATTTTTGGGGGAAGACCGGGCGTTAAAAGACATGACATTGAAGTTGTTAGGTGGGAGGTAGCTAGAAAGATCCGCTTGCGTTGGAACATTATAGTGATGAGCGCTCATGGTGATTAGGGGACGTTAAGGTAACAGGAAAATTTGTTGCTTGTGAGAGACGATGTGCCAATTCCAATGTGAAACGAGCTGCTACAAAGTTGGTAGAACAGTCGGCCGACCTGTATAAGTTATAAACGGTTCTGTTCCTTGTGTAAACCCTTTCTACTTGATTTAGTTTCTTAAGGCCCAGTGCGGAATAAAGAAGATGAAGCTCTTGAGGTAACAGGTCTTCGTTAATATAAACTCTGGTATTGGCTCCCACAGGATCAATTAAATTTAGTGTTATTGGTTTTATTTTTAGCTGCTTTAAGTAAGCTAGAAAAAATGCATTGCAGTCTTCCTCGTTATAGAACCTAATAAAAACTTTAGGCAGAATTTGAGTAGGCATACCGGATTTGGGCCTGATCGGTGAGATAAGCTCGACCCTATCACAAAATGAATTTGGCAAGTTGACGCTTGCACACCGAGCTGGTAGAAGGTAGTCCCTGACTTTACTGCACGTCAGAGCACTGGGCAAATTACTGATTACCAATGTTCTTTTTTTTCATAAATTCGTGACAGTGTACCAATATCTACTGTACTGCTACCAGTAATAGAGTCAACCCTCTTAGTCAATTGTAGCAGCCGAGTCTCAATACTTATGACGGGTTTGTCACGATTTGGGGCAACCTTGTCACCAGCAGTTGTCCGGGACTGTGAGGAACGGTGTACAGCAGCCAGCAAAGAGCACTTGTACTGGCCAATACAGGTATTCTCAGAAGTTAGCAAAGACTTGCTAAAATCTACGTTGACTCCGCTAGCGTCAGTGGATAGGTCGACTGGAAATTGGGCGGAAGAGTCAACGGATAGTGATGATCGTGATCTCTCTGCTAGCTCTGAATCACGATGGGAATGCTGTTCAGCTTCACACTTTATTGCTGATGTTAGCTGTGATTTAGCCAATTTAAAGCAACAGCGGCAGATCCAGATGAGGTCAGTATGTAGTTTGTAACACGCGTAGTATGTGGGGTAAGTGATTCCAGCGCATAGCACGTGATGCCACTTCTTGCAGCACGAGCACTGAATCCACTCAACCACAGTTTCTCTCGGGTACTTCTTGGGTGGATCTCCCGAGCCGTTACAGATGGCACATATATGGTTTTCAATAATCTGTTCAGCTACTGATGTAACGAAGAGCTTGTCAGCCGACAGATATACCTACATTCACTTGTACCTGAATGTAGATATATACTGCATCCGACACCTCTTTGTTACAAAATCATATCCAGGATATGTGAATTTTCTAATATGAAGAAGTAGCATAGGGCTACTTCTTGAAAATGTATAAATTTTATCTTTTCAGGAATTTTCTAATATGAAGAAGTAGCATAGGGCTACTTCTTGAAAATATATAAATTTTAACTTTTCAGAAATTTTCTAATATGGAGAAGTAGCATAGGGCTACTTCTTTAAAATAAATAAATTTTAACTTTTCAGGAATTTTTTCATCGGGAGAAGTAGCATAGGGCTACTTCTCGGAAATAACTAAATTTTATTAAATTATATACTCTGGGAAATCATGGGGTTTTCTCTACAGACGTAGAGAAGCCAAACAAAAGTAGCGTAAGGGGGTATACGCTACACTGAGTTCTTCTTTTTGTTCCTGTTTCTCTTTTTGTTTTTGTTTTTATTTTTTTTTTGGGGTTTGCAATTTAGCTTCTGTTAGCGGTATAGATGTGTTTCGCGAGTTAGATGTATTATTGTTATTTTTATTATTTTTAACTTTAGTGGATCTGTTAATTTTAGTTGCTGAGCCTATCCTCGAAAGAGCGTAGGAGAGCCGGGTCCTGATACCTGGCATGACAATAGCAGTTGAGAGATCTATGTTTATAGACTCTGCACCCAGTCGCAGGCATAGACTGTCAGAGTCACCACCATTCAGTGCTTGAGCACATTATGCTGTGTTAGCATACAGCTTGTGTTGAGAGGACAGCACAACTATGAACTGACACTACCCTTTTGATGTAATAAGAAGAATATAAATCCAATATAATGTCAAATATCTGTACCATGTATCACAACACAACTATGAGCTGTGACTATTCCATTAATATGCTATGAAGAACATAAGTCAAACTCAATATTAAATATATGTACCATGTAAGAACATAAATCAAATTCAGTCCAATACAATGTCCGCTTATGTAAATTAGTTACGACTGCAATCAGACTTAAAAATCCTAATATAATCTCTATAGAATATAAGTTCAATGAATCTATCGGCCTTTGTATTGCCAGAAGGGCTAATTATAAGGTCTATCAGACGCTTATGTAAATTAGTTACGGTTGCAATCAGACTTAAAAATCGTAATATAATCTCTATAGAATAAAGTTCATTCTAGGTGTTAAATATATCAACGAACTGTTTTTGAAACAAAAATTATGACTTAGTAGAATGATTACTGAATCATGAATATGGAAATGAAGATTGGAAATTTGATTATAATCTAAAGTGCCCTTATCAGAGTCTATTAAGTAGATTTGCTACCCTAGAATATAAGGTACAGCTTGTAAGCTTAGTGTAGGTAAGTGTTAAACTTCCCTAGTCTATATGCACATCATTCACTGATGATGTATAAAAGTAAATATATTGTCCGAACATAACCTAATGATCAAGTAGGAGATCATAGAACCTTAAATATAAGTATATATATACATATAAAAATAAAATACAATGCGGATACTTTCCAAGATGATGATATACTGGACAATTTCTCCAAATATATAAGGATTAATATATAATATTATGATTCACAGCCAAACCTGACTTAGTCTTTACTTAGCTATGCTGTGTATGGAGTTCCTTTTCTTCCCTGGTAGATAGTAAACACTCTGTCCGGAAAGGGGATCAGCTTGGTTTAAAATGTGACTTCAAATTTGAGGCTTCAAATTCCCAAGTAGCCCTCAATATGCTTGATGAGAGGTTATGAACGCTGTGACGCTATGCTGCGATACCTTGCCGCCCAGTCTATGAACGAGCTGGGAGTATCTGTAAGTCCAAGCTTAATTATCTTCGGATCCGGAGAATATGCCACTGGTTAATATTTGTTTATGACTTTGTTGTATATGCTAATCACTGGTAGGCGACTCCGCCAGAATGTACGCTTTCAAGGAAATTTTCAAGATGGCGACCAAATTTTTAGAGGCGGCGTCAGTCGCCCCACAGAATGAAAATTGCGCGATTTGTTGTTAGATGACTCAATTATCTGTACTCCAAGAAATAATCTTGTATTAGTGGTTTGATTAACTTTATTCCAGTTATTATTTATTAACACTGGATAAAATCCACGATAATTGCGTAAGTTGCGATTTTGGAAGCGGCGTCAGTCGCCTCACAAAATGAAAATTGCGAAATACTGTTAAACACTGTCTCAAATATCTGCACTCGACTAAATTTCTATTTATCAGTAACAATGTACACTTTCCAACAATTTTTAATTATTTAAACTTATTATCTCAAATGTAATTTAATTAATTTTACGATTTTTCCTTACGCTTGAAATTTCACACAACCTGTCAGAACCAGTGTTACCACTATTAATAAATAGTAAAAAAACAATATATGATTTAAATTGATTCTGTTTTTAAAAAGAATATTTTAAAAAGTTATTGCATTGAAAATTTCAAAATTGTAATTGATTGAAACTGTAAATGCTGGCTTTATTGTAAGATGTTAATTGAATAATGTGGTTTTTGCGTTGCTGTGCTCATCAGCAGAAGAAATTGCCACTTCCAGTTATACCTGCAGACTGGCAATGTAATGGGAGCACCTTTGGATTATAATCAAAATATTTATGGAATGTGGTATATTGCCTACTTCTAAGAAGATTTACTTTCATAAGCATTTTATCTCGACGTTCATCCATTCGTTTTTTGTTCTGTTTCGATAAATTTTAACCTAAGTTCGTTCTAAACTCGTCACATAGAAATTTATAAGCACATTCAGCGGTCAAAAGTGTCGCTGAATTTTTATTTAATTCCTTTGCGTAATAGGACATCTAACAATTATTTTAAACTTGATTGCCCTTAAATGGTTAAAAATTAAATGTCGCATCGTTGACTGCTGGCTTACTTGTTGGTTACGTTAACATATCGAGCCATCGTCGATTTTATATAGATAATCACGTTATATATAGATAACGCCATACGGATAACAGAAAACTCCTACACCGGAATCTGGAGACATCTATTTACTCCATAATTAATGAATATACTACCTTTTTGGGCGATTAACTCAATATTTTATTTATAAATATATTTAATTTTTAACCACACTGTTATCATGTAATTTCAGTGCTTAGTAGGTTTTGTTATACCCTACACGAAATCTATTGGGTATACTAAGTTTGTCCTTCCGTTTGTAACGCATAGAAATAATTATGGTAGAGCAAAATGGAATGAACACCCATGTATAATATTAAGAGTTATTTTGACTTTTGCATGTCCGTCTGTCCGTCTGTCTAGCTATCTGTGTGTCCGCACGATAACTCGAGAACGCATGTACTTAGACAACTGAAATTGTGCACATGACCTTTTTCTTAAAAACAAAAAAAGTAAATATAAGTTCGAAAATGGGACAAATCGGGGAACTCCTTCAAGGAGTTGCCATACAAAATTTTCGTTTTCACTACATATTTGGACATTGCTTTAGAGAGCATAAGCGTAGAGAGCTGAATTTTTCTACGCGACGTTTGCATAAAAATAGTAAAAATAATTTCAAAAATGAGCTAAATTGGGCCATATAAAAATTTCGATTTTTTACGTAGGTATTCTGTGAAAACAATCAGTCCTAGACATTTTTTGTGTACCTAAAAGCTCTTCAGAATATGAAATGCTATGACACTAGTTATAATGATTTTTATTGTCCGACGAACCGTTCTAGAAATATATGCGAAAAACCACTTAGAAAATCAAACTGCACAGATGGTTGACCATACGAAATTACATAGATCCAGTTTAGACACGTAAGTCTCAGTATGCTGCCTCTGCCGCACGAAATCTGTAAGTTTGGTGATGCTTCATTCCTGCCCCAACCATCATATTACCGAGAAATTTTCGTGGGGCAGAGGCAGCTTATTGACCCGTCTAAACCGGGTCATAAGGGCATTCATCTAGGGTATCATAAGAATTACTCTTTGACCAATTCTACCTTTCTTACTTGTTTTATTTAAAATTTGGATAAAAAAACATCCACAAGACAACTTATTTGTTTATTCAAAGAGACTTTAATAAATAAATAATAATAATAAATAAAACTGCCACATGAGAAAATAATTGTATAATCTTTTGAAAATAGCTGAACAGTTATAAAGAAAACAGTATTTTCCTGAAAAAAAATGTCAAAAATATCCGGATTATCGGATAATTAAGGAAAAATATCCGGATAACCGAATAGTCAAAATGGGTCGGATAATCCGGATAATTTGATATCCGGATATCCGGATTGGAAACCCTAATTGTGATTTTATCAAATCCACAACAATCGCAGCATGTAATATTTATGTTACAAAAATAACAACAACAGTTGTTCATTTACATAAAAAGACGGAAACAACAGTAGTGGTTCCAGTAATATTGTGGACGGGAAACACAGATTACGTTTAACGGAATCATCAGTGCCTGTTATGTCTGGGTTTACTAATTAAAACTCAGGCAGCTAGTATTTATTATTAGTTCACTTTATTCTATATACTTCAGGTTATACATATATATAATGTCTAACATAACCACCTACTGACATTTACTATATAAATCTAATATAAATTACTGGCTGAGTACGGGGTACGCGGTGGAGCTGTTAACGTGATGCAAGCTGGCTGGCGACTCACGGCTGACTGAGTACTTCTGACTTGCTCACAACGATGCTGCTATGATGATGCTATTGACGATGATTGGCATAATTGTTATGATGCGATATATCCAACAGTTCGCCCCGGCTAAATAAACTATGCTTGAAAACGAACTACTGGCTTCCTATCTCTTTCAGAACGACTAGGTAATGTATTCTGGTCGGGACTTCTTGTTCTTGTATCTCTTGTATCTTCACGCTGTATCGGGCTGCGAGAATAATGGGAGCTATTAGTACTGTATAATTTATTACTTGCCTGCTCCTGGGTGTCTTCTGCTAATTGTGGATTTTCGTCAGGAATATAAGATGGTATGCAGGCCCGAGGTTTCAGCTGATTTAAATGCCTTTTCATGAAACCATGTTGAGTGCGAACCACATATATTTGTGACCCAAGTTGCTGAGAAATCTCTGCTTCGATCCATCTGGGCCCTCTCGAAAAGTTACGCGTGTAAACTGCGTCCTGCGGATAGAATTTGCTTGAAGCTGTTTGGGGGATTCGCTCTTTTCTGTTAATATCTGGAACCAGTTGCAATAAAATGGTGCGATGCTGACGACCATGCAAGAGCTCTGCCGGAGATTTTCCTAGTGAAGGATTAGGAATTGTTCTATAAGAACAAAGGAAACTGTTTAACGCGGTGTCAGTGTCCACTTTTTCTTCAATAACTTTGCGGAAATTTGTTTTGAATGTGCGTTTGAATGTGCGAACAAACCTCTCAGCTTCTGCGTTAGATGCCGGATGAAAAGGTGCGGTGGTCAAGTGCTGCACTCCGTTAGTTCTGCAAAATGTTCGGAATTCATTTGCTGTAAATTGAGGCCCGTTGTCGCTCACGATAGTATCTGGAAGTCCTTCCAAAGCGAATATCCGACTAAGCGCTTGAATAGTGCTCTGTGCTGTTGTCTTGCTCATGGTTACTACGAAAGGAAATTTGGAAAACGAATCAATACAAATGAGCCACATCTGTTTGAGGAAAGGTCCAGCAAAATCGAGATAAATTCGCTGCCACGGTTTCTCTGCAGCAGGCCAACTAGTGTGTACTTTTGGTGGATTAGGGCTTGATGATTGGCAGATGCGACAGACAGCTACTTTTGCTTCGATTTCTCTGTCTATACCTGGCCACCAACAATGCCTCCGCGCCAGTTGTTTAATTTTTATAACTCCCCAATGTCCCTCATGTAACATGTTGAGGACTTGCTTACGAAGAGATTCCGTAATAACCTACTCTTATCCAATCCGTTTGCAGCAATATGATCTCGTTAAAGATCATTAGAGAATTTCTTCGGTTAAAATATGGTTGTAGGCTTTGTTGTTGCGTGCTTAATCGTTCTCGCCATCCGTCCTGAATATAGTCACGTACTCGGGATAGCATTTTGTTCAGTGTAATGCTGTTTTGTAATTTAAATTTATCTATTGGAAAATTACTTACTTCCTCCTCCACAATGTATAAAGAGTCATGATCACTTCTTTCCTTGCTATCAAAATTAGTATCGGGTCCTTTTGGAAAACGCGAAAGCGCGTCTGCGTTTGCATGAATGTGTGTCGGCTTATATCGTATTTTATATCGATATCCCATGAGCGTGATAGCCCAGCGTTGTAAACGATTGACAGATGTTTGTGGTAGGATTTTGTCTGGCGTGAAAATTGACAGTAGAGGCTTGTGGTCTGTATATCAGATGAAGGACCGGCCATACAAATATTGATGAAATTTTGTGACCCCATAAATGATAAGGCCTATTTTTCTATTTGGCTGTATTTAGCTTGATGTACATCCAATGTTTTTGATGCGAACGCAATGGGACGTTCTGTATCATCCGGGAGAATATGTGCTATAACCCCTCCTATTCCATATGAAGAGGCATCTGTTGCTAAAACTAATGGAAGATCCAATTGATAATGTGCTAGGCGGGCAGCTTCAACATTTTGCTGTTTAATATTTAGAAAAGCTGAGTCTTGTTCATTATTCGTACAAAATGGCACTCCCTTGCGACGGAGAATATTCAGCGGAGCAGTCTGCTGAGCAAAGTTAGGAATAAATTTATTGTAATAATTTACCTTGCCCATAAATGTTTGAAGCTCCTTTAAGTCCTTGGGGCGCCGTAAATGTTTAATTGCTTGCAAGCCGGTATCTGACGGTCGAATTCCTTGAGCGCTTATGATGTGTCCCAAATATTCTACTTCAGGCTGGAAAAATACACATTTATTTTTGTTTATTTTTAAATTATTTTATGTTAGACGGCTGAAGACATTTAGTAAATTTTTCATATGGTCCTGATCATCTTTGCCTGAAACTAAAATATCGTCAAGATATATTGCACAATTGATACCATTAAGAAGCATTTCCAAAGTTCGCTGATAGATAGCTGGAGCGCTAGCAATGCCAAATGGAAGTCTTTGGAATTGGAATAATCCCAAAGGGGTATTCACTACTGCAACTGCCTTTGACTCATCATCGAGCTCCAAGTGAAGATAAGCTTCCGACATGTATATTTTAGAAAATCGCTGTCCACCATTAAGTTTGATAAATAACTCCTCAGGCCGAGGAATGGGATATTGGTCAATTTCAAGTTGCGGATTGACCGAAGCTTTAAAGTCGCCACATACACGAATTCTGCCATCTCTCTTTGGTACGATGACAATTGAAGCGGCCCATTGACTAAATTTTATCGCTTTCCATATGCCTATTTCTTCTAGTCGTTTTGCTTCCATTTTAAATTTGTCCAACAGACTAAATGGGATCGTCCTAGCCTTGAAAAACTTTGGCCTTGCACCGCTTTTCAGTTGGAGATATGCCTTAATTACTGGAAGTAACCCTAACCCGGGTTCAAATAATTGTGGATAACGTGAACATATACTCTCAACATCTGTGGGAAGTACTTTCGGGACACATTATAGATGAAATTTGAGCAAGAAAAATTAATTTGCATTCCAAAGGCTTCTGCCCAATTAATACCAAAAATATTCTTACCGTTTTCGGCATCCACCACAAGCAACGGCAGCGTTTTTGTTTGATCATCAAATTGAACATTAACTTCTAGCTCGCCTAAAACTGGTATTATGCTACCACCATATGCCTTAAGAGTACGATCTGTTTCCCTATATGACGGTTTTTGTAATTGCGTATAACCAGGAAATCCTATAAGAGAGCTGGAAGCGCCTGAATCTATAAAAAGTTCCATAGACTGACCATTTACGACTAAATCAACAAAATATTTATTTCCTTGCCTGCGAGGGTCTGCAGCAGATAAAAGATCCTCTACTAGATGTATTTTTTCCGATCCGACACGATTACGAGAGTTGCTGGCTGCTACTATGTATATTTCTGCTAGACAAACAAACTGGAGCTATATGTCCAATCTTGCCACACTTACGGCATACTGCATTCAGAAATTTGCAAAATTCTTTCTTGTGAGCAACAAAACAACCGCTACATGATTTGAGACCGGTATTTGCACTTCTAGTATTAAAATTAGCAGGGCGACTCCTGCTTTTCCTTCTACCATTTCTACTTCTTGCGCGTGGAAAACGTCTTTTACTATCCGCGTTCTCTATATGATTCACATCTAACACTGGATTTTCACTGGACCCATATTTAAGTACTTGCAATGATTTTTGTGTACTCTCATACGATTCTGCAATTTTGATTACATCTTGCAAGGATGGCTTACTTTTTTGCAACACAGCGGATCTAACGGAATCGTGTGGAGTATGTAAAATTAGAGCATCACGAATCATTTCATCAACAAATTCTGACTCGCAGCCGGCTTTTGTACAAACAAAATTGCAATCTCGCGCCAATCCGCGAAGGTCTGCTATCCACTCGCGATATGATTGGATCCATTTCATGCGGCATCTAAAAAATTCGTAACGCGCCGTCGACACATGAATTTTCGCTCGAAAGTGTTCCGTTAGCTTTTTCGTTAAAGACTCATAATCTTCATTTACGATTTGTACCGAACCGAATAACTTTTGGAGTAATTCAAGGGTGTTTGTTCCTATCCAGGATAAATGCTCTTTTTTATCATCTTCTTTCACGTTATATGCAGTAAAATGTTGTTCCAGCTGCTGTAAATAAATTTTCCAGTTTGATTTTTCCTTATCAAATGGAACAAACGCGGGTGTATGTGATACTTGCGGCACTGAGTTTACAGCAAAAATTCGTTTATGCTCGTCAAAAATTTTTTGCATGAATTCTTGTTGCGATTTAAAAAGTTTCTCAAAGCACTCTGCAGATACTGCCATGTTTCAGTCTTTTTTCTTTTTTGTCAATTGTTATGTCTGTAATACACCGATGTTATGACCGAAAAAAAACACTGTTATCACAATTACCGTTCGGGTTCACTGAAAATTTCTCGTCGCCACTTGTTATGTCTGGGTTTACTAATTAAAACTCAGGCAGCTAGTATTAATTATTAGTTCACTTTATTCTACATACTTCAGGTTATACATATATATTATATTTAACATAAACACCTACTGATATTTACTATATAAATCTAATATAAATTACTGGCTGAGTACGGGGTACGCGGTGGAGCTGTTAACGTGATGCAAGCTGGCTGGCGACTCACGGCTGACTGAGTACTGCTGACTTGCTCACAACGATGGTGCCATGATGATGCTATTGACAATGATTGGCATAATTGTTATGATGCGATATATCCTACAGTGCCTATGTCCACAACAGTTTCATCAATCCAGAAATTACCAACTGGAACCGTAGTAGTAACAGAAGAAATTTCTGGAATAGAGATGATATCCCCAGTAGAGGCACGACAGGAGTTGGTCGAGGAAAGTTGTTAAAGAGTTCGTCCCGCAGAGTGTTCATACTCTGTGTATTTCCCTCTCGGATAAGATCTTGCATCTATATTCTGAAGCCAGCCATTAAAGCTTTTGACGCTACCAAGCCTGTACCATTGGTAGCAGGCATTGGACTATTCATGCGTGAACTAATGTGAGACGTCGTTACTGACTGTAAGCCAGAAGATAAGGATCTACGAATCGAAGGAGGATTTGTCGGTGGTGGTAGACTCAGCTGTGGAAGCTGAAAGGACGTATTAATCTGGCTATCCTATCGAGTCTGACTTCTTTTCGGAACGGTGCCTGTGTGCGTGGTGAAATCTTTTTGTGTAAGGTGACACCTACAGTTCGGGCAGTTCCCTTGCTCGCCTATCCATGTACGCATGCACGCTTTATGGAATAAGTGTCCACAAAGGGTCAGAACTGGTTTCCTGTGCGCAGACCAGTCTCCGTCTTGGCAGATGGTACACTGATCTGGTCTAGATATGGGAACCTCACCGAGGGCCGAAGTAACAATTTTAGTTTTAATATAGCCTACATAACATTGTCTATACTATTTCATAAAACTTGTAATAAAGCTATATAGTCAAGCCAACTATTATATGACCATAAAAAAACTCTTATAAAACTTAAAGGGCTCACGCTACAATAAGCTGGGAGGCCTATTTTTAAAACTATATAAAGCCTTATTGGTTTTATCTGGATTACTTTTTGTGATGATGTGCAGTCCTCTACAAAACCTTTCATAAAACTAAAATCGTAATTTGAACTCATCAACCTATCCGCATAATGTTATCAAAACCATCATAAAACTACTCCTCAATCCTTTTTTAAGATAAAAACGCATTGGAAATACTATTTCAGCAAACCTTTTAGACTTGAAACTTCAAACAGTTTAATGTAGTAAATCTTACGGCGATTGAAAATTTACTGATTATATCACATAGGATAGCTCGAAAAATAATAACGCGCCTCAGAAATAATTAAAATTAGGAAAAGTTTAGAAATAATTGTAAAATATTTTTTTTTTATTTACACTATATTTAATTTTGATATTATTTTAAGTACGTTCAGAATTGAAAAAGTTTGAAAATGATATCCCCTAGTTTTGAAACGGCTTAGTTCGTGAAAATAATAAATTTAAAAATAATGCATTTTAAGCATAAAATGGCGATTTCACATTAAAGCCTATTTGCTACTTGTACAGCCGTAATAAAACCGTTTGATCTTAGGATGGCTGCGATTAAAACCATTAATTGTATTGTAAATCCATTTGGTTTTAAGTAAAGCCTTTCTGAGTACTCCTAGACTGATATAATGCCATTTGCTATTAAATAAAACGATTTAAAACTTAGCGTACTTATGACACTTGTATGTGTGTATATGTATATTGCAATCGAATATAAAGCTTGCTTCTGACCTTTATCATGCTTTTACACTATTTACAAGGCTAATAGTATCTATATGCATTGTTCGTACGAAGCATTTTTTACTAATTTGAATTCATACATATCGGAAAATTTTTAAATATTTAATTTATAAAGCCAAAATAAATTTGTTTCACTTTAATTTAGTTGCTAATAAAACTGTTCGCTACTGTTCGTACTAGGTTTATACGGCATTTGACTAAGTCTCTTAATCTTAAAATGATTTCGTGGAAGAATTTTAAAACGCATTCTTAAAACCTCTGTGTATAATAGTTTTATGATAGATTCCTACATAGCTTAGTAGCTTTCTTAACCAAATTGTCCTTTAAATTTGACTTAAAGTAGCCGTCCGTGCTTCCTAATATAACCTTCATGAGTCTTATTTTTAAGTTTTATCAAAGCTTAATACAATAGTCTTGGCGCATGCTATAAAACCTTAATAAAATCAGGTAGTATTTAATTCCTATTTTGGTGCTTAATGGTTTTATCCAAGGTGAATTGATGACAGCCATAAAACTTTTATAAATACAAATGGACTTAAATGCTAAATAATCTTATTACTACTCTCCAGGAGGTTTTTAAAATATCACAATAAAATCAATTGTTCTAGAAGACCAATTGTCATGACTTACAATCTCCATAAAACTATTTAGCAACTTCAAAACCTTTATAAAACAATTATAAAACCTGAGTAAAACTAAATAGCATTTAAATTGTTACTTGGGGGGTGGTGTTCGCACTGTAGCCATTGTATAACTTCAATCGATCAGTCGTAAAAACAATATGTTCCAAAAAGTTCGGAAGGAATGCCAAGAAAATTCAAAAAAATTAAAAGTTCGGAAAAGATAACAATATCTTTAATGAAAATCACCAACAGTTCGAAGGAATTCTTGTCATAATTACTACTACTCTAAATGTACTCAAAGGGATAGTTAAATGTCAAGAATGGGGAATAATCTAAATTAAAAAAAACTGAAGGCCGACACTAAAAATCAAGTTCAGTAGGCAGTACTTAGTAGGATCATGTAGAAAAACGAATGCTAACTTATAGTCGAAAGTATTCAACAACTTCCGATTTGGACGTTCCAAAAAAATCAAAAGAAATTTCATCAAAGTTTTCTCCTCTAACCCCCCAAGAGCCAACTCTCAAAACACAAAAGTCTCCCAGTCCACTCTCTCTAATCAGGTCAGGATAGGATGATACAAGTAAGCGACGTGAATGTGTACATGAAGAAGAATTTGCGCTCTCACAGAGATATGGGAAAAGTGGAGTTGGAGATGTCATGGACTGAAAATGTTACTAGAGATTCTTCAGCCAGGCAGCTAGCAGTATGCCAACTCCTGATCACTGAAGGTCTCCGGCGTCACTTCCATCCTCCGACAACTCTTTCCTTCCTCTTTACCTGATCGTCGTATCCAGTTAGTGTTCTAGTCGGGCCAGAGCCATAAATCTGGTCAACTAGTTAGCTAAAAGTCAAAAAGTCGTCTTACAGACTCATGACTCTGTCCACCCAGTTGGCCAACAAAGACATGCCTCCGTCAGAGCACAAACAAAAATGTTTGTGTGAGGCCACCTGCATTTCCATGGCTGAAGGCCAGCGGGAAAGATCATTTCAAAACATTTCAAAAATCAAAACTTCAAAAAATTCAGAAAAATTCAATAAAACTAGACAACTGTTCAGACTTGAGGTTTGACCCAAAATCAAACCTAAAGTCGAACTTACAAAACTTTCAGAAAAACTTTACTTTACTTTAATGGCAGATTTTCAAAAATCAAAATAGCAAAAACTTTCATAAACATTACTTCATGCGAGAGGTCTCCAGGAAAGTGGAAGTAGAAATAAGAGGGTTCAACACTTCATGGTTACGTTATAATTGAGAGCCCTAGACTACAATTCTTGCTTCTGATGTTAATTCTTTACAACTTTTTACAACAATTCAATTTTTAAGTATATGCACTTGCAAAAGTTTACAATTTTGTTATTATTATTATTCCCACCTATTCATGGTTAAATTTTCCTTTATATGCTTCATGTCCGTGTTATTATTAATTAATGTAAATAAATTTTTGTTTTTCTTTTTGCTACTACTAATATGTCGATATATCGCCCAGCTCTTCAATGTAAGCGAAAGTTTCAGAATAAAAAGGTTTAATGTATTGGCGGCAGGTATGACCCCAATTTTCGTAAATTCTTAACATTTCAAAAAAATCATTAATTTCAATTTCGAATGAAGCATGCACAAATCTTGAGAAAATTAATATTTCATGCAGCAAAATTTGATTCATGTATATACCTTATCGTAATAAACTAATTAAAAAGAATTTCAAATGAATAATTATCCAACTAGTTCTCAAATTAACGTCTTCATGAACATCTTGCGCATACACGTCAAAATCTTGTAGTATGTTGTATGTTCCACATAAAACCTTCTTAAAAATACTGCGAAATGTAATTAATAGAAATATGTGTATAATATAATATATATCGCCCAGGCCATTCGTTCATGACTTTCACTAAACACATCTGAATAAAAATTTAAAGGAGCTTAAATCATTTTGACGTGACTAGTTCTATTATTTAGCAACTGTGGAAGTCTGATTGATGGCTTGTACCTCAGCTGTAGACAGAGAAACTCTAAACTACTATTAATATCACCGATAGTGTTCTTGATACTCTTATCTCTAATCTGATTTAAGAAGCTACACTACTAATGCTAGTTAAATTAGAATTTGGACTACTAACCGTGCGGGTTGATCTGGCCGCTACTGAATTTCCATATACTCTTACGGATAATGTTGATTTCTGTGGGACGTAACGGCCAAGTTCGATGCGCATGATCATATTGAGATGAATGTCTCATTTACATAGACCGGAATCGGCCATGTCTTGAACAAATCGAACTTCTCCAAGTTAATTAGCGGTATCATGAGCTTGACTATGACATAATCCTTGACTGCTCGCCCTTCGACACTTATTAATTTGTACAGCGGTAGGATGCTCCCTTGACTTGTCGGCAGACTTAAGGATGTTGGTAAGTGGTTTTGGATGAGTAGTACTTGCTCTCTTAATTGAGCTGGTGACAGAAGTCGCGGGCTTATTTGGCCGTGATGAGAATCCGTTAAGGCATCGACGATGACTAAATGGAGTCTTTGAATATTACTAGCAATTAAGGTCATCTGGATGGACAATGATGAAAATAATTGCATTACCTTAAATTGCTGGATCTCTTCACCTGTACCAGAAATGCGGTTGATAGTCTGTGTCATTTGCTTTTCTAATGCCTTGATTTTTTTCTTAGATGTTTCTTGGTATCGTTTGACTATGTTAACAGCGGAATCAATGATGGATGTTTGATTCTTGAATAATTCTAGGAGATGCAATTCATTTCCCTTTACTGCCTCGATTGTTTTTGCCATGTCTTGAGCGTATTGGGAGTCTAACACCCCAAATAATGAATTAGGGATGTTGCCTACAATGTCAATAGCACCTCTTTTTTCTCTTTTGCTTGAGTTTTGTGTGGGAAGTAGATCGTTGTCGACGATAAGTTCCTCTTGTATGTGTTGAAATTGCATGATGACTGGTGTGCAGGAGCTCTTATGTTTTATTTGAGTACAGAGCTGCTCTAGCGAGGGGTATAAAACCCTTTTGAATGTGTTGAATCCATTCGGTGTGGGCTGAGATCGTAATATGTCACCAAATTCTATTCGGTAGTTATCAGTTTCGCTGTTCCCAAGTGTTCGAAATGTATGCCAGGACGTGAGTTGAATGTGGTGAGTTCTACTGGTTCTCCCTTTAGAGCTGGAAGAAATAGGCAGACCAACCAAGTTGATACAATTAGGGATCCCAGTGATGCTCGTGCCTTTTTCCTATAAGAGCGATTTGCAGTGTCACTTGTCGAGGGGCGTGGGCCCATTCCATTGGTAACTCGAGGGATTTTCTTATGTTGGTCATCTTGTGTCTTGAGAGCTGATTCACTCCTAGTGTCCTGTTCTGCACTTGTGAAGGTATGTTGGGCATCATTCGCTTCTATGGGTAAGGGCGAAAGTCTGCGAATTGGACTCCACCATGGCTGTTCGAACATCCGCTACTCTTGCGTAACCATCAGTACCCTTGTGCAGTTGAACTATGCGTCCCAGTGGCCACTTCGTGACAGGCGTATTTTCTTCCTTTAGGATGACTAACTATGGTTCCTGGTTCCACGTTTTGGCAGCGTCGCTTTCATTTATAGCGGTGTTGAAGCTCATTCAAATATTCACGCAACCAGCGCCGCCATAAGTCATGCTTGATGTGGGAAACTAATTTCCATCGTTTCAGGAGGCTGGGCTTACACGGCTCTGAAAATGCATCTATGGATGCAGTAAGCGATGCAGGGCTGTTGGGTCATTAGGATTGGCCGAAATTGGAGTTAGCGGCCTGGAATTCAATATGGCTTCGATTTCCAGCATTAACGTCTCCAGCTCTTCGTATGTTAGCGATACTGAAGTTACGTTTCTCAGGAGCAGGTGTTTTGCCGATTTCACTGCGGCCTACCACAGGCCACCGAAATGAGGCGCTCGAGGGGGGATAAGGTGGAAATCAATTCCGCGTGAGTTGCAAGATGAAGCTATTTTCGCTTGAGCGGCATCAGAGTAAATGGTCTCACTCAGCTTGTGCTGTTGGTTTCGAGCTCCAAGGGAGTTCGTCGCATTATCACAATACAAATTTTTGCAGTGACCTCTTCGTCCCGTGAAGCATCTTAGAGTTGCTAAAAGGGCGTCTGTTGTCAAGTCGCTCACGACCTCTAAGTGGACTGCCTTCGTGGCAAAACAACAGAAAACTGCTACATAGGCCTTGTGAGATTGTTTGCCTCTAACTCGGTAGTGTATAAAAATTGGGCCGCAAAATTCAACCCGGGAATTGATGAATGGTGTGGTGGGCTATAATCTGGTAGGTGGAAGATTTCCCATTATTTGGGATAGTAGCCTGGGCTTGGCCTTCGCACAACGCACGTAGTGTCGAACTATCGATCTGGCCAAAATGTTGCCCTTAATGGGCCAAAAGCGCTGTCGCGTGGTGGCTAATATTGTCTGTGGTCCACAGTGCAAATTTTCATTGTGTAGATCTGTCATCAACAGTTTTGTCCATGGATGCGAATAAGGAAGCAGCATGGAGTGCTTGCTATCGTATGAAAGATTTGATTCTTCCAATCGTCCTCCTACCCAAGTTATGTCATTTTCGTCTAAAAATGGTGCAAAATCGCTTGTTCACTTCCTTGTAGTGGCGAAGTTGATTAATTTCTTCATGAAACTCCGACTGCTGCATTCGCTATATGAGCACATAGAGTACGGAGTCGAGTTCCTTGAACATAAGAGTTGCATCCTTTGATGAAGGTGATGCCTTCGAGCCCTTCACATTGCTCTTAAATTTAATTAAATAAGCGGTAATTCGTTGCAGCCGTCTGAAGGAATGTCCATGCTGAATGTTACATATAGGATTGGCTGAATGATTATTAGTATTGAGTGTTGTGGCGACGGGCAGTGAGGACCGTTTCCGTTCTAGTTCATGAGGAATTTGCAGATTTTTGTTGTATATCGGAGGCCACATTGCTTCTTCGCCATGTAAAAACGGAGGACCGTAAAACCAGAGATTATGTGCCTTCAGCTTTTCAGGTGTAGATCCCCTTGATAGCACATCAGCTGGGTTCTCCTTCGAACTGACGTGGCGCAATTGCTGCGTATTCGTGATTCCTTGAATTGACGCTATGCGACTTGCAACAAAGACTTGAAATGATGATGAAGTGGAATTTATCCACGCCAGAACAATCTCGGAATCTGTCCAAAAGTGTGTGGGGCTTTTTCCAGCTTTAAGTCTCTCTTAACAGGGCTTGCTATTTCCGCAGCTAATTTGGCAGCACAGAGATCGAGTCTGGGCGGTGTGACTTGTTTGATGGGAGCTACTCTGGATTTGGAGCTAATAAGTCGGACAAGAATTCTCCCATCAGAAGTGGTTGATCGAATGTACATAGCAGTGCCGTATGCCTTTTCGGATGCATCCGCAAATGCATGAAACTGTACTGTTTTTGTTAGGGAACTGTACTTGTGTGTAGCTCCATTGGATGGGATGCATCCCAGTCTAACTTAAGTTGCCACAGTGTCTGTAGAAATATTTTAGCAGTGACGACGATTCATGATATTATCCCGAGTAGATCAAATAGACGAGCTATCAGCGATGCGAAATTGCATTTCGTGAGTCGTGATTTGTCAATACAACGGGTTTTTACACAACATTGGTCCGATTTTGGCAGCCATTTACAGCCTAGGGTTTTTAAGCTTTCGTCCATTTTCTCACTGAAGTCTAGTTGTATTGCCTGATCTTCCGGTGTTATGTTTTTTAGTAATCAGTAGGTATTCAAGCACCATTTCCTGAGTTTAAATCCCCCTTCAGTTAGCAATAACATAAGTTGCGACTGTGTCTGTATCGCGTCATTGAGACTATCGCTGCCAGTTATTTCATCATCTACGTAGAAATTTTCTAGTGTGGACTTTGACGCCAAAGGAAGTCTTCCACCTTCGTCATGGGCTAATTCGGGTAGGCACTTTTTTGCCAAATATTGAGCTTATATTGTGACATATGTGACTGTGTTTAATTGGTAGCATTTTAATGACTCTTGCGGGTCACTCCTGCAGAGGATCAGCTGATATTTTCGATCATCTTGATGAATCAGCACCTGACGGTACATACATTTTTTCGATATCTGCCGTGAAAACAAATCGCGGCATTCGAAATCGCAATAAAATCGAAAATAGGTCATCTTGTATCGTGGGTCCCGCATGCAAAACATCATTTAAAGATAGATTAGCGGATGTTTTTGCCGATGCGTCGAAGACTACCCTAAGTTTAGTAGAAGTGCTTTCCGGTTTGTGAACACCATGGTGTGGTAGGAAGTAGTATGGAGTCGTTAATTTCCTCCATATGACCCAAACGCTCATATTCCTCCATGAATCCCACATAGTGTTGCCTGTTATGGCCCCTTATGCGGAAGATTCTTGCAACAGCTAAAGATACATTCTGGCAGAATAATCAGCGATTGCTAAACAATTACCTCGCATGGAATTGTTCTGCAGCCGTCGGTTATTTTGCTGATTAGGCTGAGATGAGCGCTTAGTGGAGCAATCGACGATTACAATAAATAATTAACCTAATATGGTTATTGTTATGTAAAGCGATTGCTTACTACTAAGTGACACAGGTGCTGTAACCGGTAGAACAAACGACAAGGTTGTGTCGTTTGTTTACATCCTCGTTGTGAGTAAAGTTTACTTCCTAATATCGGACATAAAAGACCAGTGACTGGTCTGGCGGGCGGAATTCAGTGATCTGTCGCGTCGTACCTCTTGGTTTTAATGTGTCAAACTCCATTCTGTTCAGAATATTTAATTAGCTATTGCGTTAGGTCAGTTTTTAGTAGTAAACTAGGTTTAGCCCGCCGGCGTTGCTCGGCGTCAGTGTAGGTTCCTAGGTGTGTCGGGATGGGGTTTGAAAGAGTTGGGGTGGTTAGAGATGCATAATATGATAGCTTTGATATGATTCGATCGCACGATTCCGTAGTGAAGCTATTTCAGCTAATTTGGCAGCGCAGAGCTCGAATCTGAGCAGTGTGACTTGTTTGATGGGAGCTACTCTGGATTTGGAGCAAGTAAGTCGGACAAGAATTCTCCCATCAGAAGTGGTTGATTGAATGTACATAGCAGCGCGGTATGCCCTTTCGGATGCATCCGCAAATGCATGAAACTGTACTGTTTTTGTTAGGGAACTGTACGATTTGCATGAACAGCAATCCTTCGTGAAATTTAACCCACCTTGTGTGTAGCTCCATTGGAAGGGATGCATCCCAGTCTAACTTAAGTTGCCCCAGTCTCTGTAGAAATATTTTAGCAGTGACGACGATTCGTGATATTATCCCGAGTAGATCAAATAGACGAGCTATCAGCGATGCGACACTGCATTTCGTGACTCGAGATTTGTCAATACAACAGGTTTTTACACAAAATTGGTCCGATTTTGGCAACCATATACAGCCTAGGGTTTTTAAGCTTTTGTCCATTTCGTCACTGAAGTCAAGTTGTATTGCCTGATCTTCCGGTGTTATGTTTTTTAGTAATCGGTAGGTATTCAAGCACCATTTTTTGAGTTTAAATCCCCCTTCAGTTAGCAATGACATAAGTTGTGACTGTGTCTGTATCGCTTCATTGACACAATCGCTGCCAGTTATTACATCATCTACGTAGAAATTTTCTAGTATGGACTTTGACGCCAAAGGAAGTCTTCCACCTTTGTCATGGCCTAATTCGGGCAGGCACTTTTTTGCCAAATATGGGGCTTATGTTGTGCCATATGTGACTGTGTTTAATTGGTAGCATTTTAATGACTTTTGCGGGTCACACCTCCAGAGGATCAGCTGATATTTTCGATTATCTTGATGAATCAGAACCTAACGGTACATACATTTTTTCGATATCCGTGAAAACAAATCGCGGCATTCGAAATCGCAATAAAATCGAAACTAGGTCCCACATAGTGTTGCCTGTGATGGCCCGATATGCGGAAGATTTTTGCAACAGCCAAAGACACATTCTGGCAGAATAATCAGCGATTGCTAAACAATTACCTCCCATGGAATTGTTTTGCAGCCGTCGGTTATTTTGCTGATGAGCGCTTAGTGGAGCAATCGGCGATTACAATAACAATTAACCAAGCATGGTAATTGTTATGTAAAGCGATTGCTTACTACTAAGTGACTCAGGTGCTGTAACCGGTAGAACAAACGACAA